>JAQIWG010002996.1:0-18918 GCA_034695025.1 Chamaedrilus cognettii
TATATATAGTATATATATATACATGTACACTATGTATATATAGTATATATATATACATGTACACTATGTATATATAGCCCGCAGTATATAATTATTTCATACCCACACAGGGCCACGCTAATACACGAATAGGCTACATGCATGAACAAAACGATATGAATAAAAACAGGACACTGCATTTAAAGTAGGCTGGTAGCCATGTTCAATAGACACATTCAGTCAAAATGATTTTTCAAAATTCATCGCAGTATAACCAGCCATAAACATGTAGCTCAGTATCATTGAGACACTGGGGAGTCATGTGGTATATATGTAGGCCCTATACACATATATATCGATGTAGGCCCTATATACATATATATATCGATGTAGGCCCTATATATCAGCACATTCGAACTCAAATCCCGGCCAAAAAGCCAATTTTTAAAAATCTTTTTGTAATCTTGTGCGTAGTTTAGTGTCTAGCACAAATACTATAATTATACAGTCTGGTTTTATGCAAGAGATCCGGCACAGAAACGCTCCCCCTTCTTTAGTCGCCTTCGGGGAGCTCTGGGCTACAAACAAATTATTTTTTCCCTGCTTGTATGAGTTTCAATTAGCCTAAATTTAACGGGATTTGAGTCAGCAGTATAGCTGTGTGACCAGCGCCGGCGTTAGGGCCCCCCGTACCCCCCGGTGGGGGGGGGGGCAAGGCTGTGGGGGGCCCACTGGGGGGAAAAGTGTCGAATTTAGCCCCAAAGCATATTTAAACGCATTGTAAAAAATTGAGGGGCCCACTGGAGGCCGATGAGGGCCTAGTCAGTTTGAAGTAAGTGAAAGCTTGTTTAAAAATTTATGTCAGCACCCCACCCCCCCCCCCCCCAACCGACTCATGGGTTCATTCGATCGTTTTAAAAAGATAAATTAAGCTCGCAAAAAAGGGACACCACGGCGCCGTGGGGGCCCATCAGGATGTTTTCGGGGGGAGGGCACAGCATACTCTAACGCCGGCTCTGGGCCTACAGGTGCATGTATAAATAAACGCAATACGTTTAGACAAGTAGCCGATTTTGATTTTCATAAACAGATTTGTATTAATTTGGCTTATTCAAAAGTAAAAGGCAGCGCATCGAAAGGCACAACGATTCAACTAAGTAGACTTTAACTAGGCTGCATTTTGTTTGGATAAGTCAGTTGGTTTGAGTAGGCTATGCCTAATCATAGGCATTGGCTTGCATAGGCCCAGTAATATAAAATCTTACTTAAGGCCTGAGATTATAGATTCTTGCCGAACAGTACCGTTACCTGGCAGTAGGCCCATGCATATTACAAACCCTAGGCCTTCGGAAGCTGGTTTTCAAAGTCAATCCGCAGAGTGAATTATGATACGGGCAGTTGTTGCAAAAGCTTGCGTTTAGCCGATAGTTAGACCTACAGTAGGCCTAAGCAGCTAGCCGGCTAAACCCGGTAACCGGTTCGCAAAAAGGCTGATTCGATCATTACGAAGTTATCATCTGTTATTAGGCATATACTGTAGAACAGAGCGCGGCTAAATAAAATAACAATGGTATTGACTTCTATGACTAATTAGGCATTGGCCTACTACAGCAGCCCTTCTCAAAGTACAGCGCGTGGTCATCGGGCGCCGGTTCGCGACGAACTGGGAAAAACGGATTCGATTTTTATATTAAATGTTTATTAATGATTTAAGACGTGCCTTTAAGCTGTGAAGTGTAGTGGTAAAAAATTGGAATCGTACCGCGAACTGTATTGATCAGCGTTGGTTCGTATTCTATGGGGTCGTACTCTTTCTTATATTGGACTGCGCTCATTCGTTGTCATAAAAGTTGCCGGTCCTGTGCAAGCTGGGGTATAAAGAAGAGTGAGAGCACTGTCTTATAGGTTATCCCAGCAAGTCGGGGAACAAAGAATAGACTTGCAGCCGAGATGTCCCCGGGCGAGTCGTTAAAGGCGACTAAAGCACTGTGTTATAGGAGTATAGGAACGAAGCTTAATGCAAAATCTGCTTGTTGAGTTGAGTATCCTATAATTTTATTATGAACGGCGACAATGATTCGTATTGGAATTTTCTCCAAGCAGCGGCCACGATTTGAATGGATAAGTGGGAGCGAATGTTAATCCACTAACCCCACTTTAAACGATCGATTCTCGAAACATCGCAGAATGATGCAGGCAGGGGTGGAACAAGCTAAGAGATGGGAGGGGGGGGGGGTGTAGCAAGTGCTACCCACAGTTTTACAGCAATGCACGGGGAAGATCCTCATCTACGTGTTTGCTCTCTCAATTTGACATTGACGATTTGGAGGGGGGGAGGGGGAAGATTTGAGGGGAGCATTTCAGAGCCTTTGGGAAGGATTTAGAGAAAATTAATGTTCCTCAAAGCTCTGAAATGTGGCCCCCCAGTTGGCCAAATTATCTTATGGGAGAGAAGAACGTGCAGTTCAAAATAAATCTGCCCTGCTCCTTCAATTTTCAAAACATTGTTCCATCCCTTGATTCAGGCCTTTGCTACACATAACAGCCTATAGTGTACATCCTACGTGCAGGCCTATAGGCCTACACAGCAGCCTACACGCGGCGCTTGTTTATTAGAGGCCTTTCCATAATTGCTTCCACTCGAATGTTTTGCATCGCTTTTAGACTGCCGCGGTGGCAATAATTTTCGGCGAAGATCCGGGCAAAAGGTAGTCTGTACGCTGGCCCGAGCGCACAGCATAAACTATTATAGGTTAGGATAGCTGCTAGCGATGACTATTGTAGCCTCGTTCTTTGCATGCAGCTAGGCCGTACATGTGCAGTTGTACATGTGCATGTACGCAGTGCTCTTTTTGAGCCGGAACGCGCTGGAACACAGTTCCGGTACCTCACACGGAGGCGGAACGGTGTTCCGTTTCCTTTTTTGGGCTGCTAGGCAGGCGGAATGGTGTTAGGCCTAGTCATGACAATGTGTTAAAAAGAAAAAAGAGTGTTTTGAGTGTTTTTTGAGGGTAATTATCGGTGTGATTGGTTTCTTGGGCATCGGACATAAGCGCTGAGCGTTAGATAGAGGTACTTTTTTGTGGAAAATTTCAGGCAAGCTTTCAGGCAAGGCCATTCGTTTCTGAGGGGCCAGTTGCTCAATCGAGAGTTATTTTGGTTTTAAATATTATTGTAAGAAGCCAGAAATGACATAACGAGCCAATGAAATCGCGCAAGTAACATCGTAGATCATTCAAATAACTTGCAGTCATTGAAGAGTTATTCAAATGATCTGAGATTCTCAAATAACTCCCTGTTGAACAACTACAGTAGGCCTGATGATCGAGACTATTAGCGAGCTATTTGAATGATCTCAGATCATTCTAATAACTCACCAATGATAGCGAATTATTTGAATGATCCTAGATCATTCCAATACATGCAACACTCGCCGTGTCGAATGTCGAATGTCGAATGTCGATTGAACAGCAGGCCCTTAGATACTGAATGATCCACGATAATAATACTTCTACTGAACGACGGGGTGTTACAATTTAGCTATTATTTCAAAAGCTCCAGGCAGCAGCACTGCACGCTGGCCAGACCTAGCTGCTGTTGATGATGATGTGACCGCGGCACATGGGCGGCCTCCAGTCGTCCCACGAGCAAGCGACGTCCTGCGCCACGGCCTCCAACAGACATTCCTACGCCTACGAACCGAGCGGTCAGCCTCTCTAGTGTACTGCCGCGTGGAAGGTCCCTGGCATCCAACTTTTCCACTCTCCTTTCCTTTTTCCTAGACCTTTCCTCGACCCTTCACTTCAACGAATACGTTTCTTTTCCAATGTCAAATGTTAGACCTGGAGTTTATGCTGTACAGGGCATAATTTTTATTATATATAGGCCTTAATGCCTTACTTGCTCACGAGTTTGACGACGCGTAGGCTAGATCGAAATCTTCTGAAACGTGCAATTGTTTGAAACCCTAAAGTTTTTTTTATATCTATCTTGTTTGCTCAGGCTGTAGCCCGGAGGCTGCAAACACCCCCTCCCTACGTGCCCCTCCACCCCCCGCGCGAGCCTCCTCTGCGCCACCATCACGTGACTTTTTCCCTCCGCCGAACAAGTCGCCTGACGCCGCCGACGACGCCTGGGGTCTTCAGCCCAGTAAGACCTCTAGTTGCACTCTAGCTCATCTTGTCGTCTTGTTATCTCGTTATGCTCTTCTCGTTTTGTACAAGCTCAATATAATACTTGACACACATGACGGGTCGTCCAAACAGTCCGTCACGCACTGGGGGCGGGAGGAGGGGCGCGAGCAAGGACGGATCTACCGGGGGGGGGGGGGGGGGGGCATGCATCTTCCCCGCCAGCATGAAAATGTTTTTTGTGGTTAAAAAATTGATGATAAAACAGAGGTAGCGGGTGTAAGAATGTGTGATGCATGAAATCTTGTGAAAGAAAGGTAACAATAAAAATAAAAATGTGAGAGAAGGTTGATCTGCTGTTAGCTTCAATTATTTTTATTGAGCTTTCTACTAATTAATCTTGTTCTTATCTCTGAATTTAAATTTACTGATAATCTATAAGACCTACGTTAGCTCTGTTTCTGCTTGTTAATTCCTTTTTTACGTCACCACCATTCCTTGATTTACTGCCTGAGTAGGAGTTTGATTTGTTTGAGTTTTTTAAAAGTATTTTTGACTATAGCTTCTCTCTGTATAGGCTAACTAATCTGGTGATAGGATATGCTTTTCGACACCCGAGCATTCCATCGCGAATGCGATTTGATCGCAACAGAAACTTGATTTCTGAGCAGTGAAACAGTGAAACTTGAGTTTTATCAATTTCGTTGCAATGGATTGCTTGACACTATTTCAGCAAACAGTGACACCGATCCCACAAGTCCAGCGAGGCAGTCGGCGTTTCGGAGATTCGAACCCTCGAGGCTCATGTCACGCAACGAAGGTCCGCAGACCATCGACGAACTTTGCCCTCAGAGGCCGACCTCGCGTCAAAACGTGACGTCACTCGAGCAAAAGTCGGAGACGAATTCAGATTGGCTGGCGTCGAGTGTGTACTATCCGGAGCTAGCAGCAGCAAGAGAAGGAGATTTTGTTGCTGAATACTCTGCTGCTGCTGCTGCTGATGATGATGCTGCTGATTGCTGCGAGTGCAAAAGTGAAGTTGAAGCACTGACTAGAGAGCTTGCAAGTGTTCGGGCCGCTCTGACGCGAAGTCGCGAAACGGTCGCTGCGCTGAAAGAAAAAGAAAAAGAACTTAGGCAAAGGTATTGAATATTTAATATGTGTGTATGTTTTGATTAAATTATATGTAGAATTTTTGTTAAAATGTAATTTTAATCTAAGTCCACTTTTATTTCAAGTCCAAGTTCACTTATTATAGGAACTAAAATGTATGTTTTAGGCACGTAAAACTGAAAATGGCCTAACCATCTTTTTCAATTATTGGTGTTGGAAACATGTTCATGCTTTCACACAGGTTAGACGTTTTTCGCCCTGATGAGGACTGCAGGAGCTGGGTTTTTACAGCCGCATGCCCTTCCTGACGCCAATCAAATAAATAATCTGGCTCGGGGTAAGCAGGTAGCGACACTTGTGCATTTAACAGCCCTGCTGAAGGCCATGCAACGCCATGGTTTCATAGGCCGGGACTTGAACCCAGGTCTCTGGATTCCAGAGTCCTACACCACCGTGCCTCGCTGTGGTAGGTATGTTTAGATTAAATTATAGATCAAATTTACTTAAATCCTTAAATCCCAGCCCACGCACAGGAACAGGTGCGGACCCACGCAGGGTAGAACAGGTGCCGAGCGGGAGGGGAAGGGAATTCGACAGGGATGTTCCCTGTCGAATTCCCTTCCTCTCCCCCTCGACACCTGTTCTACCCTGACGTTGTTTCATTCAGGCTTGAAAACCCATCTTTTGCCACCATAGGTGGAGCCAAAGGTCAAATTTCCCTACATTCTCTGACGGACACATGGACGATCGACTCGGCTATCGTGGACTCTTTCTCCTACCCCTTCGTCCTGGATTTTAACCAATTGTACATTGAGGCCCACGGCGAAGGGAGGTCCCCGATGACGTTGACATCATTAGAGCCGAAACGGACTCCATGCCTAAGTCCATTATTATTATATTTCTATTATTATATTTCTATTATTATATTTCTATTATTATATTTCTATTATTATATTTCCATTATTATATTTCTATTATTATATTTCTATTATTATATTTCTATTATTATATTTCTATTATTATATCCAACTCCGCTAATCGTGCAGACTCTCGGAGCAGGCCAGGCGTCAGTTCTCGCGCGGCTCCACGGTGTTCGAGGATATCAGCGCTGGCCCCCACACCAGGCCCACGGAGCTCGTGCGTCGCTATGGCAACCTGTACGCCGAGACGCGCCTCGACGCGCTCGACGCGCTCGACGAGCTTGTGGAGGTGGCGCAGTTCAAGAACCTCAAAAGCAAACTGCTTCTCTCCGTCGTCGTTGTGAGCAAAGCCAATCACTGGCGTTTCTAGGACGGGGGAACAGGGGACTAAGCCACCCGTGTTTGGAGTTTTGGCCCTCAGTTAAATGTGCATAAAACCACTCAAGCTCTCCCTGTTTGTTGATCAGGCCCCCCCAAGTTAGATTTGAGCATGCCCCACACCAAGTATGTTATGAAAAACATCTCTGTATCATGAATGTAGACTTAGTAAATTCTGTATGACGCGTTAGATAATATTGTATGAGCTTGTGGAGGTGGCGTACTTCAAGAATATCAAGAGCAAGCTGCTCTCCGTCGTCGTGGTAAGAAAAAATAAGCAGTGGCGGTTCTATAGCAGGAGCAGGAGCAGCTGAGCCACCCCCTGTTTGGAATTTTAGCTTTCACGGTTCAAATGTTGGAAAGACCTCAAGCCTCCATGTTTTTGTAGATCAAGCCCCCCAATTAGATTTGATCAAGCGCCCCTCGGGCCCCGTCTCAAGTCATGAAAAGCAGTTGTCTTATGGATGTTGACTTGGTAAATTTAGTACAAAAGCACATCATAGATCTGTAATTCATTGCTTTCGCACCACAAATTTAAATTTAGCAGAGAACGTTGTGATTGGAGTATCGGCTGCGATGCTAAGTTTGCTATAGGCTGCCTATTTTATGACGTCACGAGACAGAGTTGTAGGCTGAACTTAATTTCTGGGGGGGGGTGTTTTAGCGTTTCACTATTTCTTTCATATCTTGATTTCGTTTCTCGTACAGAACTCGCAACCGGGGCGGGTGGGAGGGAGGGGATAGAAGTGGGCAGACGGATTTGTGGGGTCTTAATAATAATTATTAGTTCTTTTTAATTTTGTCAGTCCCAGGTTCACATTTCATAAATCATAACCATGTAGCGGGGGGTTAACAAATTTCGGAGGGGTTTTGCACTGTTTGAAAAAATCCACTAGTTTTAAAATATAAATGAATTTTTTTTCCATTTTGAGGAGGGATTTGCACCACAAACCCCTCCCCCCAGTCTACAGCCCTGTTATGATACATCACTTGCTTCTCTTGTGCTGATTTCAGTTGGCATTTCGCAACGCTCGCAAGCACCACGACGATATCAGAACTAAGGTGAAGAAGCTCCTTCAGATACACCAGGTTACCGGATCCAGCGCCAAGTCACGGCGCAGCAAGGCTTCAGCAGCGGCAGCAGCAGCAGCAGCGGTAGCAGCAGCAGCAGCAGCGCACGATTTCACGCCAGCTAGCGGCTGCCGAACGGAAGACGCTGACGTCATGGCGAGGGAGCTGGATGACGTCATATCGATGTATCTACGGAGGATGGTCGAGCACCACAATCTGACGAGAAATTATGAGGTATGCAAATTTGTGTGCGGCAGCAGTTCTTAGGCTAAAAGTATCTGCGTAGAACTACTGCCTCAACCATGGCCTCAACGAATTGTGAAACTTTGATTTTAATCTTTTAGGCCCTATATACTGGGCTATCAAACGGCACAACCTATACATGTATATGCTGCAGCTTTGAACTATGCAAGAACTTTGCCTACCCTGCCCCCCTCAATTTCTCTTCGGGGGTAGAGTCAAATTTTTCTAGGGGGTATTGCCTCCTCATATGCCCCCCTAAATTCTTAGGGAGATTTTTCCTCTTGCCCCCCCCCCTGCCGACAACGACCTCTAAATCACACGCTTGTTATTGAACTCCCAGGAGGTCTGTGACCGTGTCTGGTCGACCCTCTACGACTTCCCCACCCTGCGCCGCTGCACGGGCCTGCTTCGCTTCATCGATGAGAGCGTGCGGCTCGCCTGGGCGCTCTCCGTCCAGCAGCCCCCCCTCGTCATCGACTACGAGACGACCCTGTTCAACGCGGACACGCACACGCGCTTTCATTCGTCTGACGCGGACAGTGACGTCATCAAGTGCGTCGTCTGGCCCATGTTGAGGGAGGGGGAGGGCGGGTTTTGTCTCTATAAGGGCGTCGTGATTACTTGACAATAATTGTGACCCCAGCCAATAGTTGTGAAACTTGTCAATTATTGTGAAACTCGCCATTAATTGGTGGATTTCATGAGAAAATATTTTTGGCTAATCTTTGGTCATGTAGGCTTACATATCAGCGCTGCATGCCCAAACGTGGCGAGTCAAAAATGGCGAGACAATCTTGGGCTTGCAGCCGCGCTGCCATTTTAGTTTTCAAACAGGTAGTTTCGTGTAGATATCTCAAGCAGGAGTTTCACGCTGAACATAGTTTCAAACAGGGTTTAACGCCACATGAAACTGAAGGATAATTTGAGACACCGTACCGGACGGTGATTATCGGAAGTGAATGCGTTGATGTTTCATAGCGGGAACTGAAACATTTCTGACTAATTTCAATTACTAGTCTTACCTTTTTCAGACTATGTCCACAAGGCAGGGCAACAAGGATATAGTCTTTCTGATAGTTTGAGATAAACATTGACACATTCGATCAGTGCGCTTCACATGGTTTGCAAGTGACCGGGCGGGGGGGGGGAAGGGGAAGGGAGGTGGAATGTTGTAAGCTGTTTTTTTTCAAGTCCGCTTTCTGTATGTAGTCTCTTGCACTTCTCCCGCACCTACGATTCAAGCAAATGATGTTTTTCCATTTCCGTTTGCCTGACTTATTCTTGGTGCGTTAAAAGTGCAATATACATACATACATACATACATAAGCAGATTCTCCCACCTTCTAAATCAGCTACTGGGTATTACATGTAGGAATTGTAGGCGCCTACAGTGGCGTTACAGTCATCAATAGGTGGCAGACAATAGATGCTCTACCTACCACAGACTAGGCTTGTCAAACAAGTCGAGTATGTTGGCGCTCATATGGGACGACACTAGACACCAAAATGAACATTAAAACGATCAGTACATACTATTATTCTACAATCGATGCTACAATAAAAGCAATAAAGTGTGATAAATGACGAATACATGAGTAAACGGGCAAGAACGATGAACAGTTAGAGTATTTGATGACTACAGACGCTGAAACGATATAACAAACATTAACACAAATATCACTATTACTCTACAATCGCTGTAATGTAACCAGTGTTACAATAAAATCAATGAAGGATTATTATTTGCAACTATACTTTAGTTCATTGACGCCGGGTTTTTAAACTTGATATACAACTATTTTCGTTACCATGAAGTAATATTAAAAATTACTCAAAAGTATAGCCATTTAAATTACAAACGTGCCACAATGAATATATTGATTCGTATTAAGAATTCAATAGCAGTGACACGTATACTAGCTATTTGACATTAACATTCAAAAATATTTAGCATATTCTTAAACATCAATTAACAAAATATCGCAATACATAGACTATGGAGAGCAAAATATAATGAACACGCTCAGTATCTCAGACGATTAAATAGCAAAAATAGAATTTAAAATGGCTGTCAGTGTCAGGCGTTAGGTAATAAAATAATGAATAATGTGAAATAGATTTTCTCGGCACTGGTAAGCTTTTATTGAATAAGCTGCTAGGTTGCGGAGAAGAAGAAGAGAGAAAGATGAACAAAGTAGCCAAGCTCAGACTTTGATTGTCAAACGCAGTCTTACTCACAGCTTTAACACACTTACACGTAATACTTTATTTTCAATTAATATCCTTCATTCCTGATTTTAGTTGATCAGTTATTATTAGCGTCAAACTTATTTCATTTATCAATTTTAATTGATCAACGGATCAATTTAAACACCAGAAATTGGCAACCTAACATATCCAGATGTATATATCCACGAATCTAGATAAATATCCTTCATTCCTGATTTTTGTTGATCAATCAATTATTAGCGCCAAATTTATTTTCATTTCTAAATTTTTATTGAGCAACGGATCAATTTCAACACCAGAATAAATCGGCTACCTAACATATCCAGATGCATATATCCACATTATTATACACAGACAATTAACATAATCCAAAACGGTAATAATTTAAGACCAATACATGCAGAACAAAAGTTCAAAATGCTTCACAAATAATCGTTAACGCTTTCTTTTCATCGCGGTACCTTACAAGACTAGTGCTTCTGGCAAATGCTTTTCAATGCTTTTTCTTCGCAGCATAATACTCAACTTTATTTCTTCAAGACGCCTTAATTCTCCCATGAAAAATTTATGTTTTACTTGATGGGATGAATTCAATACAGTGATGTCATAACCTTTCTCGGGGGCCCTTGGCCATATTAAAACTAGGGAGCCATAAAGAATGAAATGAATGAGATAGCTATATTATACATGTACGTGTAGCATTCCAGTAACTGGCAGTTAGATGCAAAAAATAGTTAGCTCTAATCTGCTTCAAGACTTCAAGCGTGCTTAAGACATAACAAAAGACTGACAAAGAAAACTGTATTGACCTGTCGCCTACATGCTACATGCTACATCGTACTGTAGCTAAGGGAATTACAGAGGAGGCTGCAACGTTCAAGAGCATTAGGTATTCTCTTGAACGTTGCAGCTGAACAACAATTCAAATGACCAGTGTATTCACTTCTTTCTGATATATTATGTCCGAATTTTGTGCGCCAAACGACATAAAGGATATGAAAGAAAGAATTACAGTTCAAATACTTGAGAGCCCTGTAGCAGCTCGAGGAATCTGGACTTTGTCCACCCACGTTATATTCGTGACGCCACTAGTTCGATGTTTTCGCTTGTTTCCAGTGATTCCGCTGATGTTTAGAGTTAGTGAGCGGAGGAACGTCCGATCTCTGCTAACTGAGAGTACTTCACCTGCATAGGATCGAGACCGTGCATCACAGCACCTAAGAACAGAATCATTGCGCTAAACTTAGCGAAAACTCGGAGAAGTGTAAAATAGTTCAATAAAAAGTTCTGGCTCGATAGTAAATAATTTCTTTTGCCAGGAAATGCAAAGGGTTCCGCTGAAGCAAGGGAAAAACTTAAATCTTAAGTATCTTAAAAATTAATCATGATATCACAGAAAATCAATGATTTTCAAATTGATCGACAGACGATCGGCTTATAATGAACTCCAAATTAACTAAATGCCGAATGAATATATATGAACTTTATTTTATTGCAATGCTTACATTCAATATTCTCATTGGCGCTGGACGCTAAGCCTAAAAACTTAACCCCTAGACGGAAATTTAAGTTAAAATGCAGCTTTGCAGATTTGCAGCATTTTTTCAGTATAATGCAGCATTTTCTTCACTATATTGCAGCAAAACCAAGGAGGTATTAAGCTTAAGGGTAAAGTTCCATTAAGCCTTTAAAGTTGGATTCCAAGCCATCTTCCTGAAATCCAAAGATAAAGATGCATTGCACGGTTTCGCCTGTTCATCGTCGGCGTGCTCCAAACATCGATGCCCCACAAGCGTCTTCTCGTAAGAGAGTTATATGATGGTTATATTTTGGTTCATAGAAAGATGACTGGGGAGATGTAATGTATGATTTTTGCATGCGCATCATCGTCATGTTCAAAACATGCGTGTTCCCGTGATCTCCTTCCGTGAACACGCGTATTCGGAACATGGCTGAAAATCTGACGTCGAAGACATAATGTAACTCTATCTTAATGGGTTTCCTAAAAAGAAGTTGGGGTTCCTCAGAGTAAAAAATTTGAGAAATCTTGCATTACCATACCTTTGACAGTGACGTCATCAGCATCGTTTGGTGCTATGACCTTCAAACTTCCGAAAGTGTCTCTCAACTCTTGTTGCAACAGAAGACAGCTGGAGAACTCGCCGACCAGCCACACATACTCCACTCCTGAAGACACCAATAACGTGCTTTTTTGCTTTGTTTTGGGTATTTTTTTTTGGTAACAAGCCCTAGGGAACTCTGGGCTGCATGCCAATTCTTTGTTCTCCGGCCTGCAGGGGCAACCAATAACGTGTGGCTGACAATAAGCGAGCTAACATAAATAACATAGACAACGTGAGCTAAAACAAATGCTAACTGGCAGTCAGTGCCAGTCAGTCAGTGCAGTCACTACCATTTAACCCATTACAAAAATTATAGCATTTATAAATCATTGATATAATTTTTCCTTCGCTATTAGCATAATGCTTAAGTCAACATTATCATCATTCTTCCATGCAAAAAGTGTCGAGAAAGATGAGCAGAATCGATCTCTGCAAATACGCATCTTAGTTTCTTGAGTCACAATACACTAAATAGCAAATGAAAATAAACCACTAAATATCCTATACTTTCAGAAGAATATTCCGTGGCCTTTCCACGTTTCTGCAAGTTATGTTGTTTTGAAATTTTTCTACTCCCTATAAACTTCTAATTCGTCGGTGCACGCAGTAGTTTATGATTTAAAGACAGCAGTAGAAAGTACAAAGAGACAAATTTAGAAGACTGCTGTACAAAGTACGAAGACCGACATAAAAGCAGAAGTACAAAGAACGCAGTATAAAGCACAAAGACAGCAGTATACAACGTACAAATATAAAGTGCAAAACAGCAGTAAAAACTATAAAGACACAAAGTACAAAGATCAAGTATAAGGCACAACTACAAAGTACAAAGGAGCAGCCAACTGACCGTGAACGAAAGGATTGACGACGGCCTGTCTGATGGCAGTTTTGATGAGCTCGATAGTGGGATGGAAGAGCCGAGTCCAGGCCTTGGCTTGTAGTCGTAGCATTCCCTGTGCCGTCCAGCTCACGTCAGCATCAGCATATGCTTCAACCGTCTTCCCCACATCCACTCTCTGCAAACGAGCAACAAACACATACTCGAATGATAAACTAAAACTAACCGCATTTTCGTCGCCTATTCCGTTCGCGCTTCACGCGTCTTCACAGAACTGCTGACGCTGGGTTTTTATGCCCGTATGCTCTTCCTGACGCTAACTATATAAATAATTATCAGGCGCGGCGATTATCAGCTAGCAACACTTGCGTGTTTAACAGCCCGTAACGGTAACCATGGTTTCATTGTTCATTGCGCCGGGACTTGAACCCAGGCCTCTGCGATTCGTATCTGACGCATTAGCCACAATACCAGAGGACCAGCTGTACAGTGTGTACACGAATGACGAATTCTGAATACGTCTAATAAGAAGTGAATCCAAATGTTTAATGTGACGCGACATAATTATATACAAATACCATCAGTATGCTATTTAGCTATATAGGAATAAGTACAGCTGGTCACACAGCTGCTAACATACAGTTAATCCAGAATCTCCCTTTAAATCTTTGAAACCAGTGACCACGAAGGGAATTGAACCCTGGACCCTTCACACCAGAGTCCACAGAGCTAACCACTAGACCACGCTAGCTAGCCGTGTCCGTGTGACTCACAAAGTGCCGCTGATGGTGATCAATGAAGGAGAAGGGAAGTGGAACGTTAAGGGGCGTGGCCTTGTGCGAGTCCAGCGATCGTCTGCTCGAGTCAAACACGTCCAACAGATCTGACCAGCCCGCACTTCGCTTCTTCTTGAAGTCTTCCAGAAACGAGACACCAAATATCGCTTCGAGTAGCGTGACGAATGAGTCGGTGACACCTAGCAGTCACAAAAAGGCAAACGATTGTAAAATAATGGTTAAACTGTCGATGAAATGTTACAACAGTCTATGAAAAAACGCTAAAATATTCAACGACTAACAAACTTTTAGGCCATGCTGTATAATTTTTATTCCCGACTAGGCCTACGGGCATAAATTGACTGTGGAAATCTTTGCTTTAACCCCTAGCTGGATATTTTAGTTAAGATGCATTTTGTGGCTTTGCGGCTTTGAAGCTTTGAGGCTTTGATGCTTTGAGACTTTGAGACTTCGAGACTTTGAGACTTTGAGACTTTGGTTCCCTGGGTCATCTCTAGAAGACATTTCTAGCGATGTACTTAAATAGTTAAGGAATGCAAGTTTTGTGAAAAAAAGGTGTTTGAAGTGTACAAGATTTAACCCCTAGTCGGGTATTTTAGTTAAAATGCATGAGCAAGATGGCACTATTTTTAAGCATTTTTCATCTTTTTCTTCACTATAATGCGGCAAAACCAATGAGGTGTTAATTTAGTGAAAAATATAACTAATGTTGTGACTTGCAATAGATTATGCAACGAAAATATCAGTTTACATGTAGGGTCTACACTCTAGTCACTCTGGTCAAATGGAGACCTGAATTTGCTTCAATATAATTTACATAGAGAACTTCCAATCTTCAGCAGGCTATCATTCTCGCTATGTTGAACAGAGTAATTGTTAATACCTCATTGTTTTGCTGCATTATATTGAAGAAAAATTATGAGAAAGGCTTCAAAAGAGCGCCATCTGGCTAATGCATTTTAACTAAAATATCCGACTAGAGGTCACAAAGTCACAGAGTCGCAAAGTTGCAAAGTCACAAAATTGCTAACTCACTAAATGCATTTTTATATAAATATCCAACTAGGAGTTAAGGGTATACCTCACGATCCTAAATCCTAATGCTTCATAAGTTATTGGTTGCAAACTGCAGTCATACTGTCATACAAGTTCTTATTTATTGCCTAAGCTGTATATAATTATTATTAACTTGTTGATTATTGAAGCCTAGATAAGTACTAGAATTGGAGAAAGAAAGCGAAGTGCAGGCTTTGGTTACAACATGCCATATACATGTAAATCACAATGATTTACAATATACAAGGGAGATCTATCATCAGAGCGTGTGTCAAAACATTCATACAGAATTCTCTCTGGAGAAAGTGAGTTAGTGGAAAATATTTAATGAAAAATATAACATAGAGAATGTTAATTGAGCTAACAGAAAGAGGGTTAGTGAAGAACATTTAATCCAAAAATATAACATAGAGAATATTAATTGAGCTACCAGGCCAATCCCGCAGAGGGCCTACAAGCACCATTATAGGGCAATGGTGCTTTGTCAAACAGACAGAACAAAATGTTAATTTATAGATTGCAAAATACTAGAAAAGTGAAGTGAAAATTATAATTAAATCATTCTAGTTATGCCGTCGTCGTGAATCTTAAGTCATGGATAGGCATTACAGGTAAAACATCACACCACAAACTGAAATTTTGTCATTATTGTATTTTTAATCAATAAAATAACTCTTTAGTAAAAATCGCCAATGAAGGGTATAGGCTGTTTGCTTCAATGCACTATATTCTCTCTATACTGCAACCTTTCTCTACAATTGTAGTTGTAGCAAGTGTGTACATTTGGGTCAAGATTAATTTTCACTTGTTCAACCAAGCAGTTGAAATTAGATCCAATATCATCACATCGTCTAGCCAATTAGCAAAGTGAGAAATTGATCTCAGATCTATTTCACGCTCGGCGATTGGTCATATTCTATATATCACTGCATATATAATACTGATCCATGATCATTCAATTGACTCTCCATCGCCGGCAACTGGGAGTAAATCAATGACCCCAATGTACCCAGTTTGACTCGAAAGGCAGAAGAAATTGAATGGAATCAGAAATGATTTCCATACCATCTGTTCCAGCTTGAGTGGAGTCCTGGTACAACAGCGTCAGTTCGGCAGTACGGAGCTCAAAGGCAGCCACGCTCGCCTGCGCGCTTCCACAGTCCACCAGCAGTGACGTCACACCTGACAAAATAAACACACTAATATCCATACCAACCATTGCGAGTTAACCTCGAGTTGGTCAATAGGCGAGTTGAGAGTGACAGTTGTCAATCTTCTATGTCTAGCGTGACGTCTCACAATCCGCCAATTGAGCCAACTTGCGATTAACTCGCAATCATGGTGGGTACGGATATAAGGCCGGGTTGTTCAATAGAGAGTTATTTGAACCATATTTGAATGATCCAGGATTATTTGAATAACTCCCCAATATTGGCGTGTTATTAAAACTATCCTGATCAAATTTCTAAGATCTGATTGGATCGTGACGTCATTTGTGTTCTATGATTATTTAAAACCAAATAACTCTCTATTGAACAACTGGGCCTAACACATACTTTCACAGAGATACAGGATTTCCAAAGTTCTAAATGTCATATTCGCGCATTACATATTAAAAGGCAAAGAACCATATTAATTGGCAATACATTTTTGTGTATTGTGATGCAAACATAAAGTAAACCAACTAGCTTCCTTTTTTGTCATTTAATCTGTACATGTCCAATGTGTCCATGTTTTCACCCAGGTTTAGACGTTTGCACCATGATGAGGACTGCTGGAGCTGGGTTTTTACAGTGAGATGCCCTTCTTGACGCCAACCAAATAAACAATTATGTGGCACGGGATTAGCAGCGAGCGAGACTTGTGTGTTTAACAGCCTTGCTAAAGGGCCTGAAACGCATGGTTTCATAGTTGCGGCACGGGGACTTGAATACAGCTCCCCTGGACTCTTAGTCCGACGTCTTAACCACTACACCATAGCGCCTCGCTGTGGTGTAGTGGTTTTGATTTTGTGGTAGTGATTTTGAACATAAAATCATATATCTATTAATAATAAATGTTTTGTACCGATCAAATGCAATCAATTAATCATTAATTACATAATTACCTTTGTGATAGCAAATTACGGTTTGATATTACATGCACCTATATCAGTCTCCATGTTGGTTTGAATTCTTGGCCACTGTGTATCACATTTATTTTCTATGTCGCGCACCATACATAGTGTCCCTTATGGACCTTTGGTTTCAGCCTTTTGTATCTCACGCTCGATTTACATACATTTAAAGAGGCTGTTTGTGTCGAATTCAAATAGAATCAAATATATACTAAAAAGCAAAACAAGGCCGGGCTAAATTTACCCTTCGTCTTTCCCAGCCACAGCTGTGTAGGTGATGTTGAGAGCCTGGCTGCTCTGGTTAAACGAGGACACCGATCCATTATGGACACCCACAGAGTGTAAAGTGTTATCAAATTTTTCCAGCTTCTGGCAAATCTGTGTTCATAGGCAGACAACATTCATCGTTGCAACAAATCATCATCATGATCATCGTCATCGCTTTTTACGTCCATTCTAATGCGCTGCAGGCAAGCCTGTCAACGCCGTGTCGGTGTGAACACGGGTTAGACGTTGATATTTGCACTGGGTTTTTACGGCCGAATGCCCTTCCTGTCGCCAACCAGAATAGTAAATTACCCTGGGCGATGATTATCAGCTAGCGACACTTGTGTGTCTAACGGCCTTGGTGAATGGCCTGTAACGTCATGGTTTCATAGTTGCCCCCGCGGGGACTTGAACCCAGGTCCTCTTGACTCAAAGTCCAACGCCTCCACCACTACACCACAGCGCCTCGCTAATACGTATTTATAACATCATTGCTAATGCCAACAAATATATGGTGTCCCATCAAAATAACACGCAATAGCCAAGGCCAGATTTTTCCATCGAGTGCCAGAATTTAATCTGACGTTATAAAGTCATCTCATTCAATCAGCGCACTGAATGTTTGATCTACGGTTTATTTAAAGCCACAACATTGGTCGCGGAAATCTTAACCTCGGATTAACAATTTTAGCACGTGATTGAAAAACGGGGGAGTTTAATCTAATCCACACACTAAATCATGTAATGTACACTAAGCAAAACAGCTTTGCAACATAGGATCTTACTATCTACAGTCTACACGGTGATACACAAAAACGGGAAGCAGTTGAATGATCGCCATTATTCAACCAATTGCCAATCGATTTACACAAAACTTGAAACGATAACACCAGAGAGATTTGCGATTATAATGAATTCATAGTTTGTGTTCAAACTGCTGAGAGTTCTACTGGTCCCCTTTTTCTGAATCACAGTGTATACACTACGGATACCTAGCACAGTATCATGCTAATTATTTAACCTTGAGCAGTAAAATTAGTAGTAGGCCAACTTCAATAATGCCACATAATTTGGATTCAAAATGCCTCACCACAGCTTCTTTGCAAGTAGTGTTTTTAAAGCCGCTCATTGTTTCACAGGCGCTGTAGTAATACTGTTCCTCATCATCTAAATCATACGCCTCTAGCCAGCCCCTGTCATTCTTGAACAGCCTAAAATCAACAAAAGACATATTATTTACATGCCGCAGTGCTTGCCATTAGCAGTGCTCAACTACTTCCGAATTGAAACTGCCGATCAATATTTTGAGATAAACTCTGTAATATAAATAAGCCATTTCTGGCTCGTACTCAAATTATAAGCCAGTTGTCAAACTAGACGTTTGACAAAACCAAATGTTTGTATAAAACCAAGTCGTCCAACAGGTTTGAAACCGAATTGTCAAATCGGGAAACTCATTGCGTCTAACACACATGCAGGTCTAAAAGAAGGTTAAGAAGTCTAATGTGCAAGACTGATATACAATATACCGTATACGCGATAATATAGGATACAATAGGGATCTTTTTTTTTTAGTTCAGGGACCGTGTGTAGCACACAAGGGCTATATACAGTCCTGTTCTGTGCAAGAGAGCCAGCACAGAATCGCTCCCCCTTCT
>JAQIWG010002997.1:0-18917 GCA_034695025.1 Chamaedrilus cognettii
GGCCTACGGGATAGACGACCAAGAGAGAGAGGTTTCGGATAGCTACGACCGGTGGGTGTCGGAGCAACAAGACCGGTGCGGGAAACCAGCGGGAATTCCTGTTGGTCTGCGGCACGCTGAAGACACGCGGCACCCTGCAAGCGGCACCGGAGCCGAGCGACGTCAGGGTTGGATCTGTGCGCACTCCTCGGTGGGGCTCGTGGCAAGAAGGGAGCGACGGGCGCTGGCATTTCGTCAGGTGCACGCAAGCGACGTGGAGGCTGTGGTTCCCTCAAAGGCCTCAAATTCGAGATCTGTACATCAACATGAACCGGGTGGAGGCAGCGAGGATTAGGGGGGAGGCGGAGAAAGTCTTAGTGGCGATCAAGAAGAGACGCGAGAGCGCACAGTCGGACGAGCAGGAGCAAGGGCCGCATCAGCGTCCGGAGAAGAGGGTAAAACGCGTATTCCCGAAAAGTTAGTCTGCAGGATCTGTTATTTGAAAGATGGAATTGACGTGATCCAGAAGTTTGCATCAAAGGAACTCCTGCGCCATCACCTACTAGAAAAACATAATTCGGCCATCGATGGTTCGTCGGTACGAGTCGGGGAGTTCGGCATGGCCGCGAGCACGAGGAAGCGCACGAGCACAAAGATCATGACACGTCTGGGAGTCAGGGAGAAAGAGAGATTGCGCAAGAAGATGGCGAGGGAAACGAGACGGGGTTTCAAGACGGAGGAGGCGGGGAAGGAGCCAGGAGTGTCCAGCCTGATGCGAGAAGTCAATGGACCCTCTTCGGAAACCCTCCCGGAAATCCTCATGGTCGGAGACGAGCCAATGAAGTCGGAGGGTCGTGTCGAGGTGGAGGTACGGGCGGTCACGCTTAGCCCCAAGGGCGGTACCGGAACCACTCACGTCGTCATGGCATCGAGCAGCGTCGCGACGTTGGGGCCTGAAGAGATTGAAGGCCACCCTGTCGCCGCCGGCAAAATTGCAGAGAATGGAGTCCCCGGGACCCTCACACGGAAGGAAACTCGGCACTGGACTGGAGCCACTTGACTGGCCGGAGGGCGACGAGTGGGGCGAAAAAGAAGACGGATCAGAGAGCGGAGACGATGGTGATGGAGGAACTGAGAAAGCTCCGGGGCAAGCTGCAACGGCGGAGAACGAGGAAGACGGCCGCGGGGATGGAGGAGAAAGCGCTGCCCCCCAAGGAGCTGCCAGGTCAACGAGAGCGTCTCTCTCCCCACGACTCCCGGTCCTTGCGAGGGTGGATGCGTCTGCGTCAAGGGGGGAATGGGGTTGCACCAGGGGAAGAAGATTAACCGGAGGAGGGGGCATGTGCCTGTAGAGCCTGTGGCCGAGAGCAGGGACGATCCACGAGGGGAATCATGTGGGCTTTCTGCTAGTCAGACCCTCTTCTTACCGGTGAGCCCAGCTGGAGCGAGTGAAGGGGATTGCAATACGTCTGCGTCGCAAAGCAGGGCGGCGAGTAGGGGCCTACACGTGAGGGAAGATAGGTCGAGAGGCGGGGATGCAACTGCATCGGTCCCGGGATTCCTATCGGCTGGTGGGTCTGGTATGGGGGTGCGCGATTCGGCACCGCAGCAAACCCCTAGAGGGGAACGCACGCAGAGGAGTGGAAATATTCCGGGGGGCCCAGCGCCTATCTTCCTATATCCGGTCCATGTGGGATTTGCGCCGAGGGCTGCCGGGGGGGATTTCGGAGCCGGAGGTGCAGGAACGGTGTCGGGCAGGCGGGGGTGGCAACGCGCTTTGAGGCGGTTGAGTTATCCTACGGAGGTGTCCCCAAGGCGCAGATGCCGACACCGTCGGTCACGGGGGGGATGACGCTGGGGATGTTTAAGTACGGCGTAATGGCTGGTCCCTGCCGGGCTGCAAGTCTGAGCCGGTACGGTTCGGCGACGTTCCCGGCTCTCTATGGGATGGGGGAGATTGACCTAGCCAGTGGCGATGGGCCGTGCCTTCTCTTCCCGGCGTACGCGTCCGTCGAGGCCCAATTGATGGCCGGCGAGCCACGGCCGACCCTGTATTTCGAGTTAAGGCCGGGCGTCACGGCCGAGGCACCGGTCACCACGCCCTTCCGTACGCACTACTTTGCGCAGAACAGCGCCGGAGGAGCAATGATTTGATGGGTGCCCGTCTGGGCTCCCAACGGGGAAGACGTTGCGAGATGGATCATCGGGCGCGGGCAACCATGGACCACCACTGAGGTGGTGGCGGAAGTGAGGGGGTTATGTTCCGACATCCCCGGGGGGCGTCTAGAGATCCTTCTCGAACGTGTGAGGGAGATCTGCGGTGTCCTGGGTGTGGGCGGGGAGTACGCGGAGAGCAACGTGGCGGGCAAGGACATAGGTCCTGTCGCCGCACGCAACGTTCAGCAGCTTGCCCGCCTTGGGCGTGACCGTCACCGTGGAGGCCAGCGGGACCCGTCCGGGCCGCGCGCGTGCCGTCGCTGCCGCGCTACTCTTACCACAAGCCGCTTCCCTCCCCTCTCTGGTTGCTGTTAGCTCCTAAGTAGCTACCTTTCGTGTGGGCTGTGTTGGATTACCAGTGTCCAGAATCTGATCGTTCGTGTTAATTAGGGTAAAGGCCTGTGGTTTTTTTTCGGGGGTTTTGTTGGTTGTTTTAGAGAAAGAAATTGATCATCAGAGAGCTTACTGAAGCGAAGGACGTGCCTTCAGATCAATTAGACGTTGAGTTTTTTTTATACGGGATGGGGAGTTAATTACCTAGATCCCGAGTACCTGGATTTACCTTGAGCCTATAAGGGATACCGCAAGTTAGGATTACTGGAGTACGGCGGCATCAGGGACGGAGACGGACGTCGTTGCACCTTTTCCAGCAGCATTGGGATCACAGGTACAACCCGTGTGAGCAGTTTTGAGTCAGAATCCTTTGCGGTGAGCGCCGCCGTGTCCGCGCTGGTGCGCCCAGAATCCTCTCACACTTTTACAGACTGTTTCGTACTTCAACTTTATTTTGCCTGATGCCATGATGAATGTATAATACAATCGATCTGTTGCTGTTATTGATGAGTGATTTTAAACATTGAGTCCGTTGAGAAGTAAGGCAGTATTATAGGCGGTGTTTTCGGTACGATAGTGGTATACAGGTAGAGGTACTTACGGGTAGGTTACGGGGGGATAGTGAGGGGCGTGACGAGTGTTTATGGAAACTAAACGGTAGAACTTGGGAAGAGAAAAGATCGCAATTTAGGCAAAATTTGATGTTTTGAATCCCCGAACCGGTGCGAACCGGTGTGAACCGGTGCGAATCGGCGTGACCCTGTGTGAACCGGTGCGAGCCGGTGCGAGCCGGTGCGAACCGGCGTGACCCTGTGTAAACTGGTGCGAACCGGTGCGAACCGGTGTGACCCTGTGTGAGTCGGTGCGAACCGGTGTGACCCGGTGCGAACCGGTGTGACCCGGTGCGGGCCGGTCTGGGTCACCTGCGAAGTGGTGCTTGGGGTGTTTTGGGATGTCTAGTGGGTCTAAGGGGAGCCGGGTCACTAAAAAGTTAGAGGAGAACAATAGGGAGTGAGGAACAAGTAGGGATTTTGGCCCCAACACGCCCCAACCCCTCGGGCGGACCAGGGCCCGTCATGTCCTCGCCGCCGCCGTCGGACACGGAAGCCGACGAACCCGCCAGGCTCCGAAGCGATCGCTCCGGTCCGCGCTCGGGTCCGACCAGCCCGAACCGCGGAGACGTGGCCCATGGGTTGGGCGTTAAGCTGCCCGAGCGTCCGACCGGTGGCGCTGAGTCGAGCTACGGCCTCATCGGGCCGGCGTCTACGCAAAAACGCTTCAGTCTTCCCCTCGCAGGTCGAGAAACAGAGAATTTATCAGCAACCCAGAGCTCCGATTTATTTTGGTGATGAACACGAGCGTTGTAGATATTGTATATACATATTTTATTATAGGCCGACCATGATATTGCGTAGGCCCATATGCCCATGATTAGCTTGATGTTTGTTAATTTTTGTGCTTTACGCACACCGGTGACACTCAGTATCTCTCCCATAGTATCGCTTTTTGTTACATTTTCACGTGTTAAAACGGCGTACTGCTCTAGCTGCTGTACCAATGAGGCGATTTCATTGGTCCCGGACTCCCTGCAGGACTTTCCTCAGCTGTGGACCGGGAGCACACAAGCGATGGCGTCTATGTGGATGGATCAAACGCGGGTCGAGTCTAGAGGGTGCTGGTGCCCAAACAATGCGTGGTGTACATATACAGGACATGCCGTTGCCCACATAATGCTGAAAATAGACCGAAGCGAGGGATTAGGGCACCGATAGGGTTTCAAAGTCAGAGTTATGGCTAGGTGTGTGGTTGAGCATTTTAGGCAAGCAAAAGCATGGCCGGCAACGGCACGGGCACCAGCACACCTAGACTCGACCCCGCTTCAATTGAAACAGAAGCGGATCCACTCGAACACGGCGAACCTTAACTGTTGCCATAATCAGGGCCGGCGGAAGGGCACGCGCCCCCTGGCCGGAGGGGCAGAGTTTTGAGGGTCTTATTGACAACAATTTTGCATTTATTTTGTCATTTCTGAAGACAGCAGCTTTGAATGTAACGGTTGACCTTGCGCGCCGTCACGGGTCCGTGCACCACAGGGCAGTGTGCTGTTTTAATTAAATAAAATATCGGTGCGCAAAACAGGCCGAGAGTCACTTCTGTTACTTCTATATTCTGTGGTTTAAGGAACTGTGTGTAGCACAAAGACTAGACTTATATACAGTCTGCTTCTGTGCAAGGGAGGTCGCGCAGAACTTTGCCCCTGTTTACGACTAACACGGGGACCTCTGGGCTACAAGTCAATTCTTTATTCCCCACTCGGCGTGTGATATGATTAGCTTGCGGACAAAGCCATAGCCAATAATATGCACGCCAACGTTTTGCAGTAAATCTATCATGCGACAATGCAATGTTTTAGAATCAAGTATAGGCTAATCGAGAACTTTAATACTTTGTCATCGAACCATGATTATCATAAATGGTCAAATCGTGGTTGATAGATAGAATTTTTAGTCCACTACATTATCAATGAATCAAACTGAAACTAAAATAAGCAGTACTCAAAATATGCGCTGTCAAGGCTATACATATTTGAAACAAGTAGGGGTTTTTTAAAAGCATTAAAGCGAATCATCATAATATGGAAAGAAACCTCTTAGTTTGCAAGGATGCAATGCAGTCATTTAAATTGTAGCTTTCGCCTAATGAATAATTGAAACTTTTTAATATTATTAACGTTTCAGTTAAGTGTCATGCGCCAGCTGTTGGCTCATCCTCGTACTGCGCAGGTCACACTGAAGAGAAGCGCTGCCCCGGATGTAGTCCACGCCTGAGAGATGGTATTTTCTCCGTAAACAACAACAGATGTAATGCGTGTCAAAGAAAGCTTGAAGCCATTATCTTGGAGAAATTTGCTGAAAATGGTTACAGCTGGATACAATCGCGTTTTCCTTCTCTTATGCATTCCATTTTTAATGAGATGGAGATAGATGAGGCTATAGACGCTGCGATTAACCAGATTATGGATCGTATTTCCGCATTTACCGAAATTTCTTCCTGGTGGAACATTTTGAGTGTAGATGAACGCGAGGTGAAAATTTCATCATACAACGCTATTGGTGGTAGTGGCTACAGAGTTGTAGCCCCACAATTTATTGCGAACACTAAGGGTACGCTTAACATTGATAATGACGATGAAAACTGCTTCCTGTATTCGCTTTTTGGCAGCAATGCATCCTCAAGCAAGGCACGCGGAAAGAGTCAGTAAATATTTGTCGTATATGAAAGAGCTGAATATTGAAGGATTAAAATTTCCACTCACAATTGATCAAGTTTCGAAATTTGAAGCTTTAAGTAAAGGCATATCCGTCAATGTGTGCATTTGGATGGCAATTGATTAGTTGTGCCAACATACGTTACAAAGCTTCGAAATCGACCACTGCACGTTAATCTCGCGCTACTTGTTCAGGGAATGTGTCTTGACATGAACGGAAAAGAAATACCTTGTCCAGATTCAAGCGCAGCAATGTTTAACTATGACTATATCGTCATAAAACACCTCAGCAGGCTGCTTAGCACGAGAACTCAGCACAAAGGACAAACATTTGTGTGTCCTTATTGTCTACATCGCTTTTCTGTGAACATGTGCTCGTTTCACATATTAATGATTGCTCCGATTATGCGCTTTGTCCAATTATATTTCCCTCGAGCAACGTAAAGACGAGCAAGGACAAAGAAACCGTCAATATCGAAACTATTGAAGATTTACTTGAAATTGACAACGACATAAGGGATGCTCTTTTGCCGACGAAGATAACCTTCCAGAAAACATTGTAAGGAGACTGATCACCAATTTCCTCTGCCTTTTTGTGTTTATGCAGATTTTGAAGTTTTTTGGTGAAAAAGGAGGGAAAAAATCCATCGGACGAGGCTTTGCACATACAGTACCATCGGGATTTTGCACGCTTCTCGTTTCTTCATTCGACTTTGTGAAAGAAAAGGCATTCGTTTATTTTTCACATATCCAAATGCTGCACGATAAAGTCAACGATATTCTAAACGTCAACATGGCAATGACTCCATTGACTGCTGCCGAACAGAAATTGCATGATGAGTCGATAAAATGTTGCAAATGTAATAGGGTATACACCCCAAAAAATTCTGAAATTCGTCATCATGATTACATCACCTCCAAGTTCCTTCTAACCATTTGCAATCGTTGTAACTTATTGTTCTGCTACAAAAAGAATCGGGGAAAGAACAGCAAGTCAAACGAAAATTGTAAGGCAGAAAGATGCAAATCGTCATCAACAGAAACGCCAGAGCAAGTTGTAACCGACTACGTTTAAAATAAAATAAAGAGACAATTCAAAATTGAGGTTCTGATGCAAGGCTTTCGACACTATGATCAGCATTTTCTTGTAAAATACATGAAAAAAGAATTGGCCGAAAACATCGAAATTGTGGCTAGCAATACCCAGAAGTTAATTTCCATAGAAGTCGGTTTTCTTTGCTTCCTGGACAGCTATCAATTTCTTCCAGCCTCCTTGGAAACGCTGGTCAACGATCTACGAGCTAGTGGAACTGAGAAGTTTGTCCAAATGAGTCGCCACTTTGAAGATGCAAACACACTACAATTGCTGCTCAGAAAGGGTGTATATTGTTATGACTACATGAATGGTCCAGAGAGATTCGAGGAGCCCGAGCTACCTCCGACAGAAAGTTTTTTCAGCAAGCTCACGGAATCGCATATTTCTGACGATGACTACAATCACGCAAATTTAATCTGAAAGAAACATAAAGACTGCGCGATTATCATGACCTTTACCTATTGACTGACGTCCTCCTGCTAGCTGATTGCCTTGAGTCCTTCAGAGCGCTTTCACTCGAGAATTACGACTTGGATTCTTTACATTACCTGACAAACCTGACATTGCTTGAATTACCTGACCAATCAATCAGCAGCTGCTGTAAGATGACGAACGTGAAGTTGGAGCTATTTACATCCATCGAGCCTTTGTTGTACGTTCAAAAGGAGTTGAGAGGGGGCATCATAGTACCATCGTAAATAGGTACGGAAGAGCGAGCAATAAATACCTGCCGGACTACGATCCCTCCCTTCCATCGACTTACCTGTTTTATGTGGACATGAATTGGCTTTATTCCGGCAGCATGACCGAGTGCCTTCCCACGGGGACTTTAAATTTCTGAGTCAAAGGATAATTGATAGATTTACTTTGGACAAGCTAAATTCAATACAAGCCGACGACGAAATAAGCTATATTTTGGAGGTTGACTTTCTGTATCCAAAACACCTTCACGATGATCATTCCGACTATCCGCTCGCCCCTGAAACAATTGAAATCACGGAAGATATGCTTTCGCCGTATGCTAAGGAACTGCGAGAAAACCGTGATCGAAAGTCGGTAAAAAAACAATTACAAATTGGTACCCAATCTTCGCGACAAGGTAAATTATGTCGTGCACGCAAGAAATGTACAATTCTATGTAAAAATGGGGTTAAAAATTTTCCCAAAACACAAGATTTTGAGTTTTCGGCAGTCGAGATGAATGAAGAAATATATTGATTTTAACACTGAGAAAAGGAGAGTCGCCAAAACGCCATTCGAAAAAAGCTTCTACAAATTTTCCAATAACAGTTGCTTCAGAAAAAACATGGAGGATCTTCGAAGGCGGATAGATATTCATTTGGTGAACAATCAAGTAATCGCCGAGCGATTCGTTGCGCGTCGGACCTTCGAAACCTTCAAGATAATAAACGACGACACTGTGATGGCTAAAAATCGCGTGGCGAAGATTAAGTGGACGAAGCCGACGTATCTGGGCTTTTCTATTTTCGAGTTGAGTAAACTCGCAATGTAGCAGTATTATTATTTGAAATTGCTGCCGAGATACACCACAAAGGGGCTTCGTCTCCACGTGACCGATACTGATAGTCTTCTGTATTCCATTCAAACAGGCGATCTCTACACAGACATGAAGAGTATGAGTGATGACTATAACTTTTCAGACTATCCTACCACGCATCCGCTGCATTCCAATGCAAACAAAAAGGAATTGTTTAAGTTCAATGATGAGTGCTGTGGAGTTCCAGCATTGAAATTTGTTGCTCTAAGAGCGAAGATATATAGTCTGCAAGTTACAGAAGACAGCTCTAAATCAACGGCAAAGGGTATCAAAGTCTCATAGGCAAAGCGACACGTGCGCCATGCCATGTATCGAGAATCTCTGTTCGACAAAGCGTCAACCGAAGCGTCGTTCTACATGATCGGTAGCGTGAACCATAGACTATCCTCGAAAAGGGTCACAAAGCAGGGGCTCAGTCCGCACTAATGTAAACGATACATATACAATATATATATATACGCTCGCGTACGGACATTATCGCATCGAGGAAGAAAAAGCTGCTGTAATTCACATTCCTTCATGAGTTCATTGCAGTTGCTGTAATGAACACAAATTCGTCGGCGTGGATACGCGTCACATCAATTTTAAGTCTCGCATAAGTTTTAATGTTTAGTTTCAAATACTCGGCGAGTTCTGAGAATTCGGAAGAAGAAACACGCGTACAAAATAATTTGAAGGGCAGCGCGAGCAAAAATAAAACCAGAAAGAAAGTAACATTTGACGATCGCTTGAGAGTCAGGTTGATAGAGCGCATAAGCATAAGGACTGGTCGTGGATGTGTATGGCGCGGGATAGAATGCGTTTTAAAAAACGCGCGAGAGACACCGAATCCGAAAAATTGTGGAATTTTTTTCCAAAGCATCGTACCAAAATAGGATAGAAAATCGACTCCTGGACATCATACATCGTGAAGCAATGCGCGCAAGTGCGCGACGCAACAAAGAAAATTACCTCCGTCAATGCGCGTCACGACATTGACTACGAGAACGGTATCGCTTCCGCGGCGGCGGCGGCGAATGACGATTCCGGCGCGGCGGCTGTAGCGGCGAACGACGACTTCCGCGAAGTGAAGGCGATGTATAAATAGAAAATCGAACGACTCTACTCACCATTGGAGGCATGGCGACGATACTGTGTCATCCGTTTACCATGATTGTTAGCGGACCTACCTCTTCGGGAAAATCAGTATTTACGAGACGTATGATTAAGCACGCTCAAGATAATATAAAACCTTCTCCGGAGAGGACACTATACTGCAACGGCGTTCATCAAGAAATTTTCTCCAGCATGAAAGACATCGAATTTCACGAGGGTGTGCCGTCGCCGAGCGAATTCGATGGAAAGAAGCGAACCTTGTTAGTTTTAGACTACATTGTGCATGAGACCTCAAGGGATGTGAGCCAAATTTTCACGAAAATTGGCCACCACAGAAACGTATCGTCGTCTACCTCACGCAAAATATTTTCTACGCCAGTAGGGAAAACAGAATCATAACGCTCAGCGCTCAGTACATCGTTTTCTTCAAAAATGTCAGAGACAAATCACAAATAGCTTTCCTCGCGAGACAGATGTGTCCGGGTAAGGCCGCGCACATGATCGAAGCTTATGGCGATGCGACTGATGCGCCGTTCAGCTACTTGTTTATCGACCTAAAACCGCGAACCTAAGAAAATCGTAGACTGCGAGCTTGCATTTTCCCCAACGACAAAGCAAATTACGTTTACATTCCGAAATAAAAGACTGCAACTCGAATATTTTCAATCACTTCCATTGCGACTTAAGCTTGACAGCATGTCACAGAGGTTAAAAATAGCGCCCTACATATGCATGCTTCACCGAGCTTCTCCGAAATTAAGGAAAACTCTTCTGAAGAAAAACTGTAGCCCCAAACTTCTGCGCTGCCTCTCGGAGTGCGCTCACAACGTACTCATCGGCAACGTCAAGTTATCAGCCGGTCAAAAGAAGCAGCTATCTCGTCAAAAGAAACTACTGCGCAAACTCGTTTTAAGGAAGACCTCGCTGAAAACAAAAAGAAAACTTATTCAGACTGGCGGTTTTCTAGGCGCGCTGCTCTCGCCCATTGTCAAGATACTGGATGGACTTTTTGGATCCGCGTCATCGTAGAAAATGGAGCACACGAAAAAATACATAGTTATAGACCCAAGATTCGTAGAATCTACCATTCGTGAAAAGGAGCTGAGCGCTTTGGACGAAAAAATCAGCAAAATTTTGAATAGCGAGCTAAGTGACGAGTTGAAGGCCAAACAATATTCAGCGACGCTGCGTCAATTTAGAAACT
The DNA here is from genome assembly GCA_034695025.1 of Chamaedrilus cognettii. Classification (NCBI taxonomy): domain Eukaryota; kingdom Metazoa; phylum Annelida; class Clitellata; order Enchytraeida; family Enchytraeidae; genus Chamaedrilus; species Chamaedrilus cognettii. The sequence continues at coordinate 10,751 of JAQIWG010002997.1, forward strand.
ATTCCGACGATAAATCTCAAAAAGACAATCCGATTGAAAAGCTGGAGTCGCAGGTACTGAAATCCGTACCGCGGAATGACAAATATAAAGCCAAGCGACTGCTCGATAAGCTCAAGTGTGGCAATACCATCGACTGGGATGAAGACGGGCAACTTGTTTATCGACAGACGAAGATATCGAAGTCCAATATTGTCGACCTCGTTGGCGACGTCTTGAAAACTTCTCCCACAAACGATTCGCCAGTCGGTTGGGAATCTTTCGCAGAGTCGCTAAAGGCAAACAAAATGCCAAAGGAACTCGTTCCGAAAAAATCGTTTGGAATCAAATGCATGGTCGACGGGCAATAAACACAATACCGAAAAAAGCCAGAGGGCGTAAACCCTGGATCGAATATTAGTCATGACGCAGGATATTGAAAAAGAGTATCTCAATCCGCGCCATCCGGGGAGTTTCAGGGGACTCGATTCATTGATTCGACACGGCGACACTACGGCGACAACTGCACGAAAATGGTTGTTGGGTCAAAAACCCTACACTTAACATAAACAAAGCATATTCAACTTTCGTAGGAGAAAGACTCTATCAAATGGAATCGATGATCTTATTTAACACCTCAAAACGATTCGTACAGATACAGACTCACGTGCATCGATGTGTTCAGCAAATTTGCCCGAGTGACACCTTTAAAAATAAGAACGGCGCGTCTTTAACTAAAGCATTTGCGGATATGATTTCCTTGGCGAAGCCGAATATGCTGCAAACTGACAGAGGCACCAAATTTCTTAACGCTTCATTTCAGACAACGATATCAAATTTTATACAAGCGAAAACAACAAGATCAAATGCGCGATTGCAGAACGCTTCAACAGAACATTAAAAACCATCATGTGGCGCTACTTTACGCACATATCAACGACACGGGATATCGATGTTCTCGATCAGTTTGTAGTGTCCTACAACGATAGATTTCACAGCAGTATAAAAATGGCCCCCTCGCAGGTGAATGTTCAAAACGAGGAAGAAGTTCGAAGACGATTGTACGCGCCAAAGAAATTGCCGGTAAGATGGAAGTTTAAAGTTTGCGACACCGTCAGACTCAAGCAGACAAAAAGCGCGTTTCGCAAAGGCTATTTTCTATCTTGGACTGAAGAAATTTTCACCATCGAATCTCTTTACCCATCGGATCCGCCAACGTATATCATTAAGGACTATTCCGGAAAAACAATAAAAGAAAAATTTGACGAAGAAGAATTACAAGTCATCACGAAAACGAATGACACTTTAACTATGGAAAAATATAAAAAACTCGAAAACGCGGTAAAACAATCGAATACTTTGTTAAGTGGGCGGGATATCCAGAAAAATTAAACTCATGGGTCAATAACGTAACAAGTCTTCATGCGCAGCCCGCGACTCTGTCGAAATAGTAATGACAACAAAAATTGTTCAAGCGAACAAAGCGAATTTCAAATCGTCAATAGCATCCAAAACAACGATGAATATAACAATAAAACCGACAAATGACGACGACGCAGAACCGTATATTACGGTCTGGTCTTGGCAATCCACGTCATTGAAGCTGTTGGTCTCGTAAACTTGACTATTCGCGAAGACGAGTCTGGTATTTGGTCGGCGTTGTTTGGCGTTAGTATCGGCTATCAGCTACCCGCTCCAAAGTTGAAAAGAACGGCAAAATGATCAATTTTTACATGACCCTACCCAGCTACAGTTCGTCAACTTTCCATCCGGAAAACACGCTGACCGACTTTACTACGAAACTACTAATATCAATCGAACTTAATGGCAAAAATGGGAGCTGGAAACGAGCGAAATAGTGTATCCGCAAACATGGTTCAACGTGCCAGATGAGGGTTTATACATCAGAATCAACTGCTCTAGCAGCTCAAGATATGTACTACTCACGATGAATGGCGAAGAGCTTTCGCCATTACCACAATATATGTGGAACTCTGTCGTGTTCATTCATATGAATGGAGGCTACTATGATTCCATAGAGAAATTGATCAAAGTATTGGAAAAGGCATCCTTGCGCGAGTTTCAAGAGTCATATTATCATATCGAACACTCGTTACCGGCCGTACAATTCCACTACAATGCACTAAACAAGCGCATTCATGATACGCTGGACAATGGCATCACGATGACAATTTCGTCAGCTCTGGAATCGATTCTGGTATATCTCCGGATCAAAATCCTTAATCAACTCTACCACATTTCCCCCAGTGTGTTTGTCGCGCAAGCCAAAGCATTTGTATGCTATACGCCGAGTCATTTGCAAAGCACATTGCCACTGGCGCCAGAGACAACACGCATGAAAATTCGTTTACAGGACGGCTACCCAGCCGCCTGCTTATAGGCATGGAACGCAATACAGCTTACAGTACACAGCTTACAATACAGTTAGCTAGAATTTAATCCATATCATTCTAGGCACTATGACGTTTCGCATGTTAAGGTAATGCTCGATGGTCAAAGCCAACATATAAAAGCGCTCGAATGCAACTTTCACGATCACCAGACAATTTGCGCCTACATGTCGCTCTTTAGTGGTATTGGAAAGTATCGTCGCGACGAAGGCATTTACATTAGTCGAGAAGAGTATGAACGAGGGTAATCGCTTTTTTGCTACGACCTATCGCCAGATCTCAGCGAAGAAACGCACTTTAATTTGGCGCGTGAGGGCAACGTGATGGTAGATCTAAAGTTTGAAGCACCGCTGCCCCACACAATTAATGTACTCGTTTACGCGGAATTTTAATCTATCATACAGATAGATAGAAACAAGAATATTCTTATTGAATATACCAACTGAAATGAACACCAAGCAAGTTAATCGAATTCTAAGTCACAACTGTTCTATTTATCGCGGTGTTTTCGCTGCTGATGAACTACCAGTCATAACTTTTGACAATCGTCCGTTGGTTATTGTGGCTAATACGGATTCTATGCATTTACCAAGGACGCATTTTGGGTTTGTCTATATTTTGATGATAATAATTGTGGTGAATTTTTTGATCACTTTGGCAGGCGCCCGTCGCAAGTTTTTGAGGACTATATGAACTGCTATTGTGATCCGTGGGTTTTCAATGATGGACAGCTACAGTCCATAATCAGCAAGTACTGCGGTTCTTATTGTGTTTGGTTTTGCATCATGAAAAATAGAGAATTTGCAATGGAGACTCTTGTACATAGCCTACCTAATGATACGGCGTTGAATGATCATTTAGTGCATGAGTTTTCGTGCAAAATGTTACAAATTCGCCAGTGTTGATTAGTAGATTTATGTTAAAGCTGCTCATTGGTATATTCATAATGTAGCTTTATTTTGTCGTTACCTTAACAAGCGTCATATATCTTATTTATTGATCTATCAAATGTCGCTTGGACGCGATTATATTTTTGAGTTGATATCGTCTAAACGATGCAACAACGCTACAATAAATACCTATGTAAAATGTACTTCTTGTTGCTTTTGTCTACTTTTAGCGCTCTTGGAAATATACCTTAATTGTAAATTGGTAAATGAACAACACAACTCAAGTCGTAGCAATTATCAAAATCTTGTTATAATTAGTGATAAGCAAAAAGAAACAAGTATCTGTTATTAACCAAAACTCTAATATATTATTAGCATAAAATAGAGAGAGATAAAACTCACACATTATGAACTCCATAGCAAGAGCACACAGTCTTCAGTCGCTACAAAATTGCCTTAACTGCGTTGTATCGATTAAATTATTTCTTAAAACTCAATCGTTTCTCATTCGAAAGTACTCAGCAGCATACCAGCTAAATGGAATACACTCTAAACACTTCAGCATACTCATTTGATTCTGATGATTCTGACTCAAATAGCACGGCTCTGCATTAAGCAGATGAGGCGATAGTTCCATCAGCTCCTCGACCTTCCCCTTAAATATCACCCAGTCACTAAGCGTCAACGAAATGCCGCTTCGCGTCGGTTTCTCCTCCAGCGATCCCTGCGGTCTCCAGTAGCGTCGAAGATCACGCAACGATAGCCATTCCCCACCGTCACGTAGATCCCACGCCCGAGATGTATCTTGTGGAGTGGCGACGATTGAGGATTCGGAAAGTCTAACAGTTTTATCTGGTCGTCGATCTCCGCCATCTTGTGCCTCAACATGGTCAAACGACTTGGCGTAAAGCAGACGCCATTCTTGGTTGGATACTGCTTCGTTCCCGTACTCATATATTCTCGCACGTGAATCAAATCCTCGTCATTGAAACGAGAGTGAACAAGGTAACGATTGAGCGAAATGTTCAGTTTCCCAATGTCCTCCGTCGGTGGGCGACGCGACATAAGATCGTCGATCATGATCGACAGATTCGGAGTGCATGGCCTTGTCCTCTTCCGACTTGCCAACGTTAACTCGCAAAGTTTTAGCAGGCTTAACTACTTCGCTATTTTCGCCTACACGCTTGCTTCCCTTCTTTGACGCCATACTAATCATATGCCTAATGCTACACCTAGTTTACTACGCAAGCTCTAGATCTGTCTTCGCACGTCGATGGCCGAGTATGAGCGCACTTACAACTCGCAGATTTATATACCAGTTCAATGATACTTGGGTCTACTTAAACAAACAAATCAGATGCGTCCAACACATCAGCGTTTACTAACAGGTGTGATCCTTTTTGAATCGCATCACGCTCTAGTTGTCAACGGTGTCATAGCCCAGGCCTGAATCTTCGTCGTCGCCTGACACGTGGACTGGCATATTTGCATTCTGCCTCTGATCGGCTTGTTGTTCAAATTCAAATGCCAAATTTTGTCGGGCAAAAACCTTGTCCATCTTCGCTTGACCATCAGCTCTAATAATTATTTGCAACTCATTCACCTTCAATTCAAGTTCACTAAGACGCCGCTTTATTTCACACAGAACCACACTCTAATCAAGAACTGCCATTACAACATACCTCAAAAATGACGATATATACATGTGCAAAGGCCGAGAAACTTGAGCGCGTCTGGGTGTGTCGCACTCAGCAGCTGTTGTCCGGAGTTGTAAACACGTTTTAGCGTACACTTTCTTGCTTTTAACCTACACTGTGTATTTGTAATCAAATCTATTTGATTTGATTTGTCAGCAACTGCAAATCTGCAACTTTTGACTCAAGCTCGCTAACTCGCTCCATCTTATCTATCTATATCAAAAGTGCAAACATATATTTATATCAAGTGTGCTAGTCGAACTTCAAAAACGTTATGCGCGAAAAAAATTCTCCAACACGTTTTAAATGGAATATGCTAAATGGAAACCTAAAATTAGATTGTCACGTCATGTACAACCAATCAGCGTTTGCGCTAGGCGGCGTTGTCTAGATGCGCTATAGTTAGAACAACCCTCAATATCATTCACACACCTGTAACAAGTAAATAACACACATGTCACACCAACAAATTCCTCATGCGCAATACAGTGACTTGGAGCATCGGAGCATGACTATATAGGTCATGTACAGTCTGTCAGACAGCAACGGTGCCTGAAACCGTTGCTGTCTGACTAGTTTCTTGCTTTTAACCTACACTGTATTTATAATAAGATCTATTTGATTTGATTTGATTTGATTTGAATAGTCAGTCATCAACTAATGTAAATGAAATCTATTGCATCCTGTGAAAGCACAATCAAGTATAGGCAGCCCTATATGCTGCATGGAACAGCTAAAACTTAACGTTTGTGTGTCGGCGAGTTATAGGGGTAGCCTGTGCCTAGCGTAGGCATAGCTTTAGGATTACATTGTCTGGCATCATAAAGACCGTCGTTGACTATGTGAGATGATGATGACTTGACTTTAGGATAGCCTAATCCAGAGGATCGGGTGTATCCTCTGACATTCTTGCTTTGATGGACTACATTATAATCTAAGGTAATAGTATGAAAATATGGTAAGTCCCTTTATAATTAAATGAGTCTGTAGTAACCAAACAGCATTGCTATCGCATCGCTGACTTGCGGTCAACAGCTGAGGCGGTGCGTGGAGTATCGCATTGACTGAATAGCCAATGCTAAGCGCAAAAGAAAAAGCCATCGGACGTAGGCCTGGGACTAACTGCAATCAGAATTGCTGAAGTCGAGTTGAGCACTGTGTACATGTACATTGTAAACAGCCGGGCGACGATTGCAGTTCACTGAACAGTTCACGAATTAATCTGTAGTGAAAGAGGGGGAACGAGGGTTGTAGATGCCGAGGGAGGGTTGTAGGCGTGATCTACAGGATATAAATCTAGTTTACAAATCGCGATTTAGATAAAGGGTTGGGCAAAGACGGTGGAGAGAGGGGAGGGGTCAGATCCGGGAGGAGGGGGTAGCTAGTTCTGAACGTCTGCATGAGACTTCGGCAATCGCTATTCTAATCGTGCCATCGAAGTTCGTTGATTGCAGATAAAATGTACTCAAAGCCAGGGTTAAGTTTAGCAGGCGTGGTAGCCTATGCCAAAATGATAAATCTGGCACACCGACATCTGGCACATCGGAATCTGGCGGAATTGTACTCTAGTCTCTGGGATACGCGTCCCGGTGCCTTAGCCACTACACTACAGCGTTTCGAATCCACTCAATGTGGTATAGTCGAGAGAAACGAATCGAAGAAGTTTTTCTCAAAATATTTTGAATGATAACTCTGGCTTGCTACCGCATAGCTTGCCGTTTGTTTTCTCTTGCTCAAACGGAAAGATCGAGTCAATTTTAGAGAAAATCTTCTACATAATGACGGCAGTAATCGTGAAGAAGTGTAAATAAAAATGATTCTTTCTGCAAATTTTGAGTGGTATAAGCGATATATATAAACGACATGTTAGGCCTATGCCGCAATGCGGTTTTTAGCGCATAATATTTTGTTTGGTTAGTCTTGCCGAGCTATTGACGGTGAATCCACGTTCTAGATATTCGATCTATAAATGGCGACAGCAAATGTGGCAGAAGCATGTAAAGAACATTTGATTACTCTTGCTTAGTCGCAATGTAAGAATCCGTTTTTGAGAGAATCGGCCTGTAAATGGTAGATGCTTTTTTCGCTAATGCGAGAGAAGCATGACATGAAAAGAAAATCTGAATATGTCTTCGTCAAGAGTTTACCACTTTTAAGCAAGAGGCGTCTGTTAAGTTTTCAACTCACATCAGGGTCACCCCGTCCCCCCCAGCTAATAAGGTTCAGTTTGATTTACTTTTCTGGGCTTGCGCTCGCCATCTGATTTTAAAATGAATCAGAGATTCTTTTCTTAGTGAGATATTTTGACGAAGTCAGTACTCTAATAATAAAATATAATGATTAAAAATAACATACTTGCATATGGTACAGCGACAGTCGAAATTACACACATATCCAAAGGTAACAATTAAGTGAAAAAAGAGCAGTAGTGTAGATAAAATACCACTGAATAAAATACACTAATACGCAAATCGACAGTTTTAGACACTGCGGACAAAAGTCAGCGTCCCAATCGAAAAACCCTCCTATCTAGTCAGCAGACAATTGAAAAAGCAAAGTAGTTCTACCTCCCCAATATGGAAGTTTTAGATGTTACCACGACCAGGACGAAACTTGACGCCGCCAGGAAAACCAGGAACTGCCGGGTCTATCCAATATAGCCTACTGCTAAGCGAAGCGAAAGGGCCTATACTGGTTACTGTGTGCACACAGTAACAATAATACTAAACTCTAGCTAAGTTGAATATCAATATCCTAGATGGATATCCTAGGACCCTCAGCAGATAACCTGTTTCCTCGGCGTCACAAATCGTCTGGCCACGATCTTAGCAATCCAGGCGCCTACATGACCTAACTAGTCATAGTATACCCATTGAACCGTGACAGCCTTAATACATGCATTCAGCCATTTCATAGAAGTAGGCCAGATAACAATAGTCACGGTCAGCACAACGCGATGACCGTGACAGTGTCAGAAAAGTTAACACCGGGAGAACTGGTTTTGATCGCGCGGCCCTCTTGCAGATATATATATATATAATATTTATAATAGATTTAATATATATGTATATTTATAATATATTTATAATATATATAGTATTTTTATAATATATTTATATATTTATTTAATATATGTATCATACATATAATATATATATATAAATAAAAAATTGAATAAAAAATTAATAAATAA
>JAQIWG010002998.1:0-18916 GCA_034695025.1 Chamaedrilus cognettii
CTGCCCCGGGGAGGGTTCACTCCACCCCCAAAACCCCAGTCCACCACCTCCCCCACCCCCCACCTCCCCCCCCCCCGGCGGTGCCTAGTTGCCGCTGCGTGTTGTTGAACGGCGCTGAAATGCCGCGCGTGTCAGTCGGTGAACACATCGACTGGTTCAATCACTAATTCACGACCAATTAATCGTGTTCAGTCTCTATATCGCACGCACGCCCAGCCTAGCAGCCTGTACGGGCTGATGCCGCCCAGCCTAGCAGCCTGTACGGGCTGATGCCGCCCAGCCTAGCAGCCTGTACGGGCTGATGCGCCTATCACTGGCTACCTGCCAGTGAAAGGGGGACATTAATATCAAACTAAATGTTTCTCGACCCGTGCACTCACCGATCCCCTTCCCCCCTCCATACCCCATCCCCCGACCCCACCACCCGTCCCTCAATAGATTAATGACCTCAGACCGTGCCCATAGGCCGCAAGCTAGTTGTTTCAGATAGCTCGATTCATTTCCATGAGCTGTCAATCGGTCAAAATAACAAATAATCCAGCACAATCGTGGAAATTGTTTCCTGGAATAATTCTCTTCCAGGTCGTAATGTACAGCCTGCCTGCTACTTGTAAGTAGCTACTTAAGTTTGTCTTTATAATTGGACCAGCTTTAGAGTATGTTTGCCTGCTTGTATGTGCATAGCTGCATATGTTATGTAGGCTGCCCCTGTGTCTCATGTCTGCCCCTGTGTCTCACTGCATGTATGTACTTGCCTGCCTTTGTGTCCAGCTCGAGGTGGAGGGGTACCTGGTCGTCTATTCGGTCACTGACCGCTCCTCCTTCCTGGCCGCGCAGGCGTCCCTCGTCGAGTTGAGGGGAGGCAGGGGGCGCGGGCCCCCGCGGCCCCGCCGCGCCGTGCTGCTGGTCGCCAACAAGCAGGACCTCGTGCGCAACAGGACCGTGTCAGAGGCAGGTCAGAGGCTGGGCCTTTAAACTGACGTTAAACTATTTACTAATGAGGCGTTAATTAACCATACGCCCAAGATACGCGGGGCGATGGGAGCTACGATCATTCAGGAGCTCCGATCAGACGCCGAGCAAGCGATCAGGCACGACGATCAGCGCGGATCGCGCTTGCGCGCTCCAAGAATGCTGCATGCAGCATTCTTGGAGTGATCGCGTGAATGATCGGATCGAGGGAGCGAAGAAGGGACGACGATCAGACGGGATCGATCGTCGATTTGAGCGAAGAGCTACACGGCACGATCCGAGCCACGATGGCTTCCACGATGGTTCACATGAACGATCCTGGGAATGATCGTAGCTCCCATCGTCTCGTGTGTCTTGGGCTTAAGATCTATTAACCTAATGCGGAATGCGGATGAAGAAGTTTAAACAAATAGAAGAGTGCTATTATCAGTTTCTTGCAGGCTACTGCGTTTTGCTGTCGTGATACGTGTATTTCTGAGATGCAAGAGCGCGCTCATTGTCAATTGTGGCCCATTTTAAAATATTAATGACTTCATAATCAGATATTTCCAATCTCCGTGCTTTTCTTTCATGCTTGTTTTGTTGTTTGATTTGCTTAAGAATTTGTAATGCTAAATAAATCTTAAATAATGAGTAAATTCAACAAGTTATTCTAACTAAATCTTGTTTTTGACAGAAGCCCTCCAATTACAAGAGAAAGATATTTATCATGTATTCCCTGCTCTGTACCGCTGGCCCTGTGCCCACACAGAGGGCAAGCGCCTGGCGGCTAGGCGTCACTGCCCCCTGGTGGAGGTCTCGGCCCTGCTCGACCATAGGGTCGATGAGGTCCTCGTCACCATTCTGCGCGAGGTGCGCGCTCTCCAGCCCTGCCCCCCCGGGGGGCGGGAGTCACGTGACGGCGTAACGTCACGGGGGGGGGACAACAATGACGCGGGGGGAGAGGGGGGAGGGGCCAAGGGGTGCCTGCAGAAAGCGGCGTTCGGGTTTTTCAAGAAACTGTTCAAGTGATTGATTTGTGATTGGTGGTGATGCAACAAACTGCTTTAATATTGACTGGTAATGAACAGAAGTCAATTATAAAATAGTGTGATGTGTATATTTTCACCTGTTGTTGTTCGTTTGCTTTGTTGTCAACATTTGTGATGAACTATGTCAAGGATGTTTTGCTTAAAAGATATTTCGGACTATGTCAAGGATATTTTGGTTAGAAGATATTTAGTAAAAGCGCAAGAATTGAGAAGAAAATTTTAACACGATGTCTTTGTTTCGTTGACAAATATTCCCCCTTTATTTCAACTCTGTTCACGATTGTCAATAGCAATAGGCCTACTCGATTAAGTGTCGATTTCATAGTCGTTCCTTTACGCCCGGCTGAGCTAAGGAACGGTATTTAATGGCAGCCCTTCACTGCCATTCAAAAAAACAAGCAATATGTTTATGAATTACAAAACTAAACAAATTAATTTCAAGAAATAGTGACGTTGATATGAGTTCAGTGTCAATAAAAATAATTTTGCTATGACGTCGTATATTATTTTAAAAGGCTAAGCAAAGAGCTACTTTGAATGGCGGTTATGGGCAGCTGTTAAATTGTCTCTTAAGCTAAGGTAAAGGTAAAGGTGGGAACAAAGGAACGACTATGAAATCGACACTAAAGGTTAAACTCGAAACAGGCTAACCTCTAGCGGGCTGCAGAGCCAATCCGTAGTACATGATAGCTGATGGATTAATGAAACAAGACTGCTAGATAAAGAGATTATTTAAAAGTTACACTCAATGAAACACGCAAAAAATGTAAGTAGGCCTAGTAATGTAAATAAGTTTAACTCTACAAAGGCAATCAACCCAAGGATTAATTACTAACTCAACGACACATAATTCTATTCATTCCTTTAGTTTCAAGTCGACACACTCCTCCAATAGAAAACATATAAAACTAATAACAATAATAATAAATAATAAATAATAATAATAAAACATAAAAAACCAATAGAAGCAAGGAATACATCGCTAATTGTATGAGAATTACATTCAGTCTAGCTCCAGACCCGACTCGCTACACAGACACTGCATGTAACTTGAACAGAGATTCAGTAAGTAGCTCCACAATCCCTCGATGTACTATTTTCAAACACACGCACTGGATTCCACAACACACTCCTTGTATGATTCCTTGTACATCCAATCATATATTGCGGGTAATAAATGCAGGCAATAATGAATACAATTATTGTAACAGACACATCACGAGAGAAGAACTGTGCAAAAGGCACGTGTACATAGCCCATAAAGTATAATTATGGAGAGCGGCAGCTAAAGAAAGTAAGTAATAATACACTTAATCTCCGAAACATATGCCTTGCCCATCAGTATAAATGCACAAAGATTTGTTTCTAAGTGTTGCGTAACACTAATATAACGTCAAAGTTATTGATTTGTTGTAAAAGTCAGTAGTTCAATGTACACATGATGTACACTGTTTAGCATCATCAACATCTCACCATTCATCTTAGAGTGTATTTTAAATCTTAACTGTCTCACACGACGACTTAGTTGCATAACTTCAATGTTAACCCCTCTAGCAGTTATGGCAATAACCGGGATCATCCTAAAGTCTCCATTTCCCCCTCCCTCACCCCCTCTCTCAACCCCCTCCCACTCCCTCACCCCCACGCTCCCTCCTCACGCCTCCCCATTCTCATCCAAAGCCTCGTAGATATCGTCCGCCGGTATCACCGAGTAATCCCCCGCGCCCTTCGGCATGTCGTAGCTGGCATCCCTTGGTGCATAGTACACATGCCCACCCTCTCCAACATAGTCTCCCTCGCCCCCCTCGCCCCCCTTGCCCCGCAGGTCGGAGGGGCAGAGGTACTCCTCCGAGCCCCGGCTCATCGGGGCATAGCGTGGCCCCGGCTGTGCGTAAACAGGGGGGCCAGGGAGCAGAGCTTGAGGGCAGGGGGGCGGGGCCCCCGTGGGGCAGCCATCGGGGGCGGAAGGCCCGTAATACGTGTGTTCAGGATATGCGTAATACATCCCGGGCGTGTATTTAGGGCAGGCAGCGTGGGGCGGGGCCAGCTTGTCGATCGAGCTTCCTGATGGGTCAATGGAACACTGGGGGGCGGAGTTAGCGCGTGTCGAGTTGAGGTAGATGTTAGACTCGGCGCGGGTGGGACAGGGGGGACTGCAGACCCCACCCGCGAACTGGGAGTCATCGTAGGAGGGGATGGGGAAGGGAGGGCGGGCGGCGCAAACCCCCTCGCGGGGGTAGTGGACGAGGGAGTTGGGGGGGTGGAAGGAGAGAGAGCCAACATCAGCATGTTTCATGTGACTGCGTCGTCTGACAGTGTATATATGTGTGATAGTGTAATATAAACACCGTGTTGATACATGCAAGGCAATGTTGGGTATAGAACAAGCAGAGAAAAATGCCTCAGGTACGAATAATTCTTTGTGATGGGGAATAAAGGTAAATATACTTAATATGTAGAAGCATCCATATCTGCAAGTCAGTTTTTTAAATGCACAAAAAGGAAGAAAAGGGACAAATTAAATTCATAACAAATTTCCTGAAAAGACAAAATACTCGAGCGAAAGTACAGTAAGCATAATATCTTCAGCAGAAAAGCAACCAATCAATAAATTAATTATGGCAAGTACATTACTAATTAATTGAGGCCGTAGTTGACTGACCGGACTATGAAAAATGCGATGATAGCAAGTAGGATGCAAATGATGGAACAACTGGCTATGATGATCCAAAACTCTGCACACAACAAACAGTTTAAAATTAGGACAACAGGGAAGTTACTGATTTATTTCCTAGGCAATATATTATTACAGCGCAATGATCTTCGCTAATCTGACAATGTTTATGCACAGGCTGACTTCAGATCTCTAGTTCCTGTTGTAGGCTATGTGACGCAGGCAATGAGAACAATTTGGCTGACACTCTGGGGAACAAGTAACAAACAGAATTATACTTAATGATGTGCAGTGGTCTTTCAATAGAATGCAATTAGTTTTTAGTAAAAATCTGCGTATGCTTGTACTCTCCAGAGTAGCACTACCGCAAATTGCCAGAGTACGAACGCATGCAATCATAGAAAATACACATTTTGCAATAGAGAAGTCTGAAATCAAAAAATAATATTTTTTTATTTCAGAAGCCTAGGCCCATTGTTAGCAATTAGTATTTCTATATAAACCCATCTTTGCATTTTGACACGGGTAGGCCTGTGTGCACAAGTGTCATCACTATTCTGCAGATAAAACTGTCAACAGGTTATGATCACAAGCGGAAGGGATCAATTACTTTATCTGCTTCTACATCAAGTGGAGCGTCAGTCTTTAATTGATTACACTTCAGCAGCAGCAGCGTCTTGATGGAGAAGTAAAAAACAGATTGAGTTCAGTTGCCATTCACAGCCCACACACTACAGATGCAATAGCCTAACGAGTGTTTCCGGTCCCACGTGACGCGTAGCATTGGATCCTGATTGCTGAATCACAGCTCGATCCTTTTATAAACAACTAGGGTGGTTTGGGGAACAGTGCAATACAACTAGGGTGTCTGCACCCATGCTGCAGCGCACTTAGCCTGCATAGTGTGTATGTACTCAGAGGAGCCCATCTCTTTTCAACACTGAGGGGTTGAAATAAATGTTTGCGGGTACCAAAAAAAGGAATAAAAATATGGGTTTGTATTATGAAGTCTGTAAATAAAACTTAAAAATAACAACGGGAACGAGAACCGTTTTTTAAAATTATTATTATTCAAGTTATTATTATTATTATTCAAAATATTGGAAGTGTCTGAGAGGCCCAGAGCTCCCAGGATAGACGTTTACACTAGAGCAGACTGCAGACCTTGAACCGGAGATGAAACAAGAGACTGCAAGGCGTGTGCTGGTGATGGTGTTGAACTAGAAAACACTGTTTATAACTGCTGCCATATGGCCGCCCGGCCCAAAGCATCACAACATAGTCAGAGACTGCAGAGCGATGGTTATCTCCTGCCTAATCTCCACAGCCTTCCACTAATCTAATCATCAGGGTTAGTCAAGGGACTCCGCTGCTGAAGTACAGGCACTGTTTTATGGCATCAGACCGACTTCAACCAGCACAAGGCTTTAATTAGGAAGCTTAATTATCAAGGACTCTTTCAAGTTATAGCACTGAAAGGGACGCTGGCTAAAGGTTGAACTGCTACCCTGGAGTGAGCGAGTGAACTACAAGGAGCATTCCAGTTACATACAATCCCTCTCTGGTTCCAAAATTCACTAAAAAGCAAATATCTTTCAAACAAGATATTGTGTCGTGTTATACGCAGGCGTTGTGACAACTAAATATTTTTACAAACAAAAATCACAAAATAAAGTAGTACCCAGTAGTATTATATATGACCTACCCTCACTGTCTTTGGTTTAATAATGTTACTGGCCAATATTGAATCAAAACTGACGGTAGTCCGGTTTCCCGTTTTGCTCTTGTTCGGCTTTGACTCGATCGTGATGAGGCACAACTTCCACTTCCTCGTCTGTACCAACACCATGCACAACAACAGCAATAACAACAAGCACAAACTAGCAGGGCCTGGATGACATCCCAATCATTAAACGTTATTACAATATCCTCAACGGTATTGCTGGTTTGCTATCAACAACGTTAGCAGGCCTACAAAGTTGCTTGCAAAAACAGTCAGGCTAAAATAAAATTATAAGGCATTGAAATTTTACTGTCTAACTGCCTCAAAGATAATGTTTTCTATTGAGACCAGCGCCAAACAAGCACTGTTTGACATCGAGCCGCGTAGCAGCATGAAATATAATTCTTCATACGCTTACACAAAAATACACCTACACAAAAATACACCTACACAAAAATGCCAGTAGTCCATTATTAAATGCCCAAGAACATCCCGCTCACACAGGATTTATCCACAACCTGCCCTATGTATGCGAGCTACCTGTGCTTTCGATGATAAATAGAGGTTGGTATGCAGGATACCTGTGGAGTAGGTCTCGCTCCAGCCGAGAGCCTCAGTGCTCCAGACTTCAGTGGGCCTCCACACCTCTGCATACAAGACAGGGAATCTTTATAGAACAAGGCTCATACCGGGCAGATCTCAATCTTTTGAATAATGTAAATCAATGTAGTTTGCATGATCTAACACCATGCTACTTAGGTTGATAAAATTGGCGTAGTTAGATGAAAAAAGGTTTTAAACACAAAATGGACACTAGAAAGAATTGCTAACTGATGGAAGTGTCAATTTATTCGCAGTGTGTAGCAATTACGCAACCTGGTAAGGAGCTAACCATCGGCAGGAGTGGTAGTATCAGGAACGGTCGCTGCAATGGTTGTCAGGTCAACAGTTGGCGCTGGTTGAGTTTGTGTCTCTAGAGGCGCCACTGCAGTACTCATCTCCGCGCGCTCTACCACCACAGCGTCACACCATCAGTCGCAATCAAACAACATACGACACGCAGAACAAGAAATCATTAAAATGAAACATGAAATGCTTTAATTAAAATGTCACAAAAGCAAATCATGACTAACTGTTTGGAGAAATCATCATCCAGCATCATCGTCCAGTATATTGGAGGACTTTCAATTAAATTTGTCACGATGCAGCTATTTCAATCTGGATCTACATGTATCATTATTCCAAGCAACAACTCGCTCATGCCTTATCACATAGCGCTGCAACACTGGCATTCCGAGCACAAGACGTATAGAGGAAATACCAGTGAGCTGTGATCAGGCCTGAGCAGTATCAAATTCATTAGCTCTGTTTATAAACTATGTCTCATCACAATCCGCACTGATTTTAGTCAAAAAAATATTTATCTATACGGACTATCATCGTTATTGTTGGGGGAGTCTGATCCCCAAAACTACCTGGGTTGATGCCTATGCGCACATACTGACTGTACTGACTGTATTGGCAGATACATCTGTCCTACAGATATATCTGTATTGACTGTAGATGCAGATACATCTGTATACTGACCGTACATGCAGATAGATCTGTACTTCCAGCCTGACGAGCTGCAGGGGGTCTCGTGCCAGCGCCATCGTCCCCCGTCACGCACCATACGCACACAGTCCTTGAGTGAACTAAGAAGCGACCCGGGGTGACCAGAGGCCCAGTTGGTCCATGTCGCGCGCTCGTGCTCGTCTGTAGCAGCAAAGTGCGCACAAAGTGCATCTAGAAAAACATAAGTCTAGCTAATTAACACTTGACACAGCGGTGCTTATTTTATTAACGTTTCCAAGCCAGATAGTCGTGCACTGCAAAGGTCACATACACGCATGTGGTAATAAACACACATGTGGTAATATGCACACAAGTGATAATATACATGTACGTGGTAATATTAACACAAGAGGTCATATAAACACAAGCCACACATACGCACACCCAGCATTCATCAGTGAACTTGACACCACACGCAGCCCATACATATGATCAAGTTCTAGGCAGATAACTACAGGCACAAACTTTGATTGACCTACTTTTTGACTTGACTTACTTCTCGTTCGGCCGACCCACTCCCAGGTGAGTTCTTTGTTGGAATCGTGCAGCCCGATCCAGATGCCGTCATTGGCCCACCACAGTCCATTGAGCGTGGTGACGATGAAGCGGTTTGTGTCAGAGTCGTCAATCTTCACGAGCCTGCCTCCATGCTGAGCCACACACAGCAAGCATAGTCAATGCGCAGGGATGGCTGGCAGGGGTGCAGGGCGCAGGGGGCAGAGAGCAGGGGGCAGGGGGGGCAATGTCGCATATGGGAGGACCATCAATCTTCACGAGCCTGCCTCCGTACTGAAGCAAACGTCGTCATTAGAGAGGAGTGAGTCCACTCAGTAACGCTCACTGACCGCCATATGGAGAAAGGAAAGAGTCAGAGTACCGGTATCCTCTTGTGATAGAATCACGCTTATGGTTGCATTGGACTCGAGAGATTTGAATGCACAATGAGCTTAACCTATGAGCCAGGCTTTGATTCCTGTCATAAGTTTATTAAACGGCACCCCCCCCCCCCCCCAATATAAAGGATGGAAAAAAATTATGTTGTTTTGTTGTTTTCATAAGCAGTTGACAAACTCGTACCCGAATGCAGTTATCTGCTGCGGCAGGCCAGTACTTCTCGTCGGAGACGAACTGGAAGCAGTGTTGTCTGTAGACAGACATGAGCGATGTGTTGGGCAGGTCGCGGGGGCACCCGGGCACGTTCTCTGCCCCCTCCACCCGTACTGTGACACAGGGTACACACTACAGACAGGACCCAAACTGTAGCAGAGGGACAAACATTACTTACTGGACCCAAACTGTGACAAATATTCAGTATTGAAGTTAAAGTTTAAATCAAGATTCAGTATTGAAGTTGAAGCTGATAACTTGCATGAGGCCTACATGCATGTAAGCAACAAGTCCACTCGTCAAGGCCATAGATTCAAAGAAACAAAGTAAGACTAGAGCAATAACACAGCACTCATCGTCAGCAATGAGCGGATAATTGAATTAGTTCATTGCAGCGCTGCATCTGCTAATCAGCAACTGCAGCTTTTGCCAAGTTTTGTGGCCCACCACTTTAAGTAGACCCACTACTGCAGCCTAATGGATCCCACTTGTTCCCAGCCCTCAGTAAACAGGCTTAGTTATATTCAACTCTCTCGGTCAACTCTGTGATGTACAATTGAGGACCTTCTAAGGTCCCCCACGTTATAATGTACTACCAGTGGGCTAGTACCTACACATAATTAGAGGGGGGGGGGAGAGGAGACCTTCAAAGCAGTGTCAGTAGCGTTAATAAACAGGATGCAGTTGATTAAATTAGGAAATTAGTTTTATCCATATTCTCTGGCAGGCTGATGACATCAACAGTGAGCCCACTCATGTCATCATTATGTCTGTTAGGGATAACTGCTGGACAGTTACTGACTATGGGCTTCTGCTTCTGCTTCTGCTGCTGCTGGTGCTGCTGCTGCTTCTGCGAGTTCGGTATTCAGAGACTATATACAGAGCTAGTGACGCTAGATAAAATGGACATAGCGGTGCTGAGTTCTGTGTTCTCAGTAGGGGCGACCTCCAAAACTCGCCCCTTCTTCTACATAATTTATTATAGTCATGACTGTCCACTGACGGGTGCAGACTAATATCTGGAGGGGAAGGGTCGATTAATGTCCCGTCCTCCTTCTAACTTAGACGTCAAATGAAGAAAACTGCATAACCATTGTCGCTAGAGCTAAAGTTATGAAAAAATCTTTCATTTTACCACCCCCCCTCTTCTCCTTCTTGGATCCGCCCCTGTAACAATGGTGAATAAGACCCTTGCTAGGAACCATTCTACATTGCCTCACTAACCATGCGCCTGTGCTCAGCCTACACACCCGGGTAGATGTTCAACTGGATTCATCGTTCATCGAGGCGTGCAACAAGTTTCTAATTCTGTCTCTGTCGACTCAGCCAGTCAATAGACTAGCTATTTTATTATACTGTTCAGTTAAGATTTATCTTTCAAGCCATTATAGTGTGGACTTCATTTCATACCTGTGAAGCAGAGAGTGACAAGCCAGCAGGTGACCAGAACGATAAACTGTCGCCGAACCATTCTGAGCAATCGTTCCTTGTACCTTCCCTCACAAATCCGCAACTGGTCACACCCAAACAAGATTCATATTTTATTAATGATTCAATTCGCGTTTATGGCTAAGTATTTAGTGGGCTTTCGTCTTTATTTAGTTATCTTACTTTTATAGGAAGCATTGGAAGAGCTGGACATTTGTTTTAAAAGGCCTATAGTATCATGCTAATGCGTATTACGCTTGTTCTTAAACATACCATTTTTAAAAATAGCTCATGCTATAATAATTATTATTATAGACGTAGCCTACCTCTCTAGCTGCTGCGAGCAGAAAATACTTCGTGGATAGTTCCTTCTACTGTAGTTTGTCTTGCATCTGGGCCAACTTAGCAATTAGTTAAACCTATAAATGATTACATACATGTACATTGGCGTTAGTGCAATGAAGTAGTAATATTAGTATTGTATTAGTAGTGTATTAGTATTATTAGTATTATTAGTAATGCGCAGACTACTAATAGGCTCAGCAGGATGACGCATCAGAGACAAGCGCTGTCCGATAGCAAACAATGCAGTGCGTAGGCCTACTGCTCGTGCTCAGCCTACTTCTGTCTGCTGCAGCACCGTAACAGGCATAGCCGATTAACCTAAGCTATATGTAGGTCTCTGCCTGCACTCAAAAAACTAGTTTGCTGCGCTGCAATCTGAAAAAAAGCAGATAGAGTGGCTGCCTCACGCTGCTATAGGCCTGTGTGTAGGCGTCATAGCAGTACTTGATGCCAACAAGTTGCTGCAGCGACAAGTTAGTAGATTCAGCTCGCCAACGCACGACGACGGTAGATCAGCGAGCCATTTCGAGTATTCATCGATGCTGCAGTATCAATCTAGTGCGCTGCAGACTATTGCATCGTTCATTGAGGTCCCACGTGCAAGATAAATATTTATATTATTCCTATAAATTATTAATCATCTCCAAGTTTTGACACTAAAGATTGTGCTGTGCAAAGCTCGAAAAGTGTGGATTGATTGGGATCTTAGGTCCATAACCCCAAATCGGATATTTTAGTTAAAATACACTTTGCGACTTTTGCGACTTTGTGATTTTGCTACTTTATGAGTTTGCGACTTTGTGAGTTTGCGACTTTGTGACATTCCGACTGCTACTTTTCGACAATAAATAATACATCAAATTGTACTTCTTTATTATAACTGCACTTATTCTCTGAGCCAACATGATCTTCGAAATAATTTTATGGGTTAGATTCGATTGTGTACTGCACGGGTTTGGACGCAACGATAAAATATCAATGTTGAGCGATGATTGCGTTAGAAAACAGTAGAAGAGTATGAAGAAATTTGCCAGCGCGTGGCGCCATCTATCGATTGCGCTATAACTGCTGCACGACACGCTTTAAATCTTTTTTGAAACTTCTGTCAAAAATCCTTTTATCGCCAATACTTAGGTGATCATGAGTGCCCTGCACCAGGCGCAGGTGCCCAAGTGTCCGGGCTGCCACAATGCATTCCAGTTCGGCGTCGCCTCAAGAGGTACGCTACAAAATAATCTACTTTTCAGCACAATCTATGAAGAATATTTTGTTTGTGGTACCCTGGTAACCTGTTGGTAACCTGTGACGCGGGAGTCCGGGAGCCTAGGCGAAGAGCATTCCGTTGAGTCGTCATTTTTGAAGTTCTATCTCCTGCAGCCTTTGAAACTTGTTTGATAATTTTGTGCACTTAAATTTAAATTCTTTTATATTTCTCACTTGTTTAGTGTTTTAGGCCTATGCTTTCTTTAAATCAATCAACCGAATTATCTTGGTGTGCAGAGCGGCGCGGTGGAGGGGGTGGGGGGGTACAGCGCGCCCCCCTCGTTCTCAACTGTGGTCACGTGCACTGCAGCGAGTGTCTGAGTCGACTGGCGCGCACCCAGCCGAGCGCCATCGCCTGCCGCGCCCCCGTCTGTGGGGTAAGAGGTGTGAGGGGAGGGGTTTGTGGGGTAAGCTGGGTACAGAGTCATGATCTAATATTATGTATAGAATCAATTTCATCGCGTGCAATGATGGGGGGGTTAAAGATCAACGATCTGAATCATTAATTGATGACGTTTTGAGTCGCAGAAACACACTTTATACTACTGGTCACGGTTCTGCTAGTCACTGTTGTTCAGTATATGATATAGCGCTCGGTGTGTGTGTCAGTGTGTCACACCGCTGTCCAAGACTGGATCACTCAAGTCTCTCGGCCTCGACGTCTACACACTCGGTCTCATCAGTCTCTCACAGCACCTTCCCATCAACAACATCGACGAGTAGCCACTCGTCTCTCTCCACTTTCTGATCTTGTTTTTTTCTAAATTGGAGTTTTTCAATTTAACGATAATTTTAGTTTCTAAAAGTATCGTACGCACTATTCTTATTGATTTAGAAACATGAATGATTATGTTTTTTTGTTTATTGATACAAGTGAAGTAGATGCCAGACTGCAGTGTGTAGTAGTTTACAATATGTTGTGTGTTTTTTTTTTTCTGGCAGGATGTGGCATATATGGTTCACATCATGTTGTGTGTTGCAGGCAGGATGTAGAGTATCTGAAACCAAAGACTCGAGTGTTCGCCAGAAAACTACAGACGACAGGTGAGTTAAGAATTAGTTAAGAAGTTAGAGTTAGTTAAGAATTCTCTGACACTGACGTGGCCTTTACGTGCTGCTATGCCTTCAAGCAAGGAACTAACAAACTGATTGAATGCAAATACCATAGGAATGCTTTTGCAGAAAATACTTAAGCTGAAAAAATCTTTACGATCTTGTGTACGGTGACGGATGTAATTAATTTGACTCGACCTACTGCCGAGTCAAGTTATGAATGACTGGACTAGTGGAGTTTGGCTGCGTGTGCAGAGTTGTGTAAGGAGTGCGCGACCAGCCCGGTTGAGTGCAGTTGTGAGCAGTGCTGCGTCAACATGTGCAACTGCTGCTTCACCACGGTAGATACAGACTTCTATTCACATTCGCTGGTTTGTTCCAGCGTTACTCTAGTATGAGTGTCACAGTCTTTACCAGTCTGAACAACATCAAGTGACTACATATTTACCTAAATGTGGCTGTTACTATATATTAATGTGAACTTTGCTTGTGTATCACTGTGTAGCACTCATCCTTTGCTGCTTAGATCCACCAGGTGTCCAACATTCTCAAACAGCACAGAGCCAAGCCTCTTGACAATGATAACAGTCTCTCTCTGTGAGTCAACGTTTCTAGTTTCTTTCTTCTCTTTCTTCTTTTTGTTTTCATTATTGATGAGCAATCACATGATGAACACTCACTTGGTGAACAGCCATAGATGGTGTAGGCTCAGCTAATTCCCTCATTATATCATCAATTGTGATTGTGATAATGGTGCTTTCTTACAGCATCTCATTCTACACTTAACTTATCAATGATCTGTCGGATTAGTTATTTCTGATTTAATTGCTGGCCATTGACTGATCGCTAACTTTATCGTTGCTGATCACGTCTAGTTCCAGGTAGCCTGGTCCTGTATTCATTAGCACAGCCGGGGTGTGCTGTGTATCCAGGCTAGGCGGTGCACAGACGTGTGCGGAGCATGAAGGTCGACAGTTTGAGTTCTACTGTGAGTCATGCGCGCTGCCCGTGTGTGCACACTGTCCCATCGTCGGCGCGCACCGTGGCCATCGCGTCATCACTGCAGACAACCTGGTGACTGGGCTATAATACTGCTCTTGTGTCACGTCTTTGTGTCACAGTGTAGTGAACACAGCTGTGGCAAGGATCGGCAATTCCTGAACAACTCTACATACCGATTCTGCCTTTTATTATGTTTTTATATGTTTTATTATTTATTCTGTTCTACGTCTGTGTGTATTATGCCATACATATTATTTGCTGATACATTTTATTATTTACGCTAGGCTGATACACTATAATTATATCACTTGCGATTTGTTTTTATATGCTGCTGGGTATAAGACACATGTATACTCCCTAGTTACAACCTCTGTGCCCAGCGTGCGTGCATGCTGTCGAGCAGTCTGCTTGCCCGGGCCAGCGCTGTCGTCAAGGAGACGCACTCCTCGGCCCTCGTCCTGCAGGGGGCCGTGGCTCGGGGCCAGGCGCGCGCGGCACAGACCCTGCTCGACATTCAGGGCCACTTTGCACGACTCCACTCTGCACTGCAGGCCAGGTGGGCATGGGAGGGAAGGGGAGGGAAAGGGAATTAAGCATGTTACGCTCTACTAACAAGATGTACTGTGACATAGGATCTCTGTCTTTTAGTAGTGAATACTTTTTATGCAGATGTCTTCAATCTTATAAACGAACCTTGATGCAATATTTACTTATTTAATCACTTTCTTATTTTTGATTTGTAGTTTATATTCTCTAGGAATCATCAAAGCATGCGTTTCTCTTTAGCATATATTTTTTTTAAACATCGGTTCTACTGTGTGTTCTGTTTAGGGAACACAAGTTGTGCAGCGATGTGAAGGCCCTGCTGAGCCAAGAAGTGACAGCGGTCACCAGTCTGGTCAGTGAAACACTCTTCTTGTACTTTGGTCGGCTGATGTTGCTGAGATCTGTGTTTTTGATTTGAACTGATCGCGCAGGATGAGATGGAATGTCTGAGGTTGTATTGCTGTACGATTCATGGGGAAAATGGTTTTTGAAATACGCTGCATGCGTTTTTGGTCTTGTTTGCGCCTTTTTCTTAACAGCATCAAGACTACAGGCGTGATACATATTACTGTGTTGTAGCAAATCTTTAGATTTTAGTATAGCCATATATCGAAATAAATAATTTTATAATGTTATTTTTTTTAATGTATGCTCTTTAGTGAATAGATATGTTTGTGTGTTATGCACAGCAAGGGGAGTTGATAGAGAATGCAAGGGACTTGGACTCCGCTCTGGCTGGTGTGTACGGACTCAATGACGGTCAGGCTAAGGTGAAGCTGATACTATCTATATCAGTTATTGTTGAGCGCGTTGTTGTTAGATGTAAGTGTCGAGTGTGATAACCTCTATCAGGCTGTGTGTGTAGTGCAGGGCTGATATGGGGCGTGGCTGTTGTATACAGTGCGCACCCTTTGTCAGGCTGTTGTGTGTGTGGTGCAGGCGTGCGCGCACAGCTGGCTTACGTCGGCGCAAGGACTAACGGGGTGGGGAGTGTGGGCCCCTCGGGGGGAGGTAGGGGGGGCCTCGGCGGGTTTGGATCGGTCCAGGGAGCCATGAGGGTGATAGAGGAGCTGGTGGGCATGCCCTGCTGCCTAGGATCCACCGGGGGGGAGGAAGGGGGAGGCTCAGGGGGGCCTGATCCTACCCCCACTAGCTCCCTCCAGTGAGCACAGCTTGATTGTGCTTCCTAACCTTAATTAAATGCTGTAACTCAAAGTTTGGAAGGAGATGTGGCCATCTCTTTCAAGTTGTCTGGGTCCATTTGATTCGTTCAATATTCAATCTTGGATTGACAACAATCCTGATTTTATTCTTGCAGAGGTGCAGTGCCTTGTAATAATGCTTTGCTTGTTGTTTCTCATCTAGAGTGCTTGCTGTGTAATGCCCTATCAAAGCATGCGGACTTGCGTATCTCTCTTCAAACTGCTGTTGTTTGTTGATGTTCACTCTTCTAGTCTTGTTCTTATTCATTGATCATAGAATCATTCCCATACAGTAGCTGTGCATGGCGCAGACCCTCGGTTAGTTATAATACATTGCGCTGCCCGTGTCCTATAAGCTTGGCCTGTGCCCTGCTCCACAGCTGTGAGCTCCCACTCACTCCCCTCCTCGACCAACTCCTCACCCATGCTCAGCTCACCGGTCACGTCATTGACCCCATCAACCTCCGCTCTCGTGATTGGCCAGCCCTCGACGGCGAGGATCAATCAGAGACTGGGCTGGGATACGCGGCCGGCCTGTGCAGCCTGGAGCCTGTTTGTGGCGATGCTGAGAGCGACCGAGGCCTGGGGACTGCCGGGGGGCTGGATGACGAGGCTTCCTCTCAGCACTCTACTGGCAGATACACAGACACCAGTCAGTCCTATCAGAGTCGTCTTTGTAATTTTATATTGTTGTATGTCACTAACATCATGCTCAACGCGAGATTGTTTAACGTGTTTGTCAAAAATAGACAATATGAGCGACAGGCACAATCACTCTTTGTTAGGTGCTATACTTTTAAAATCTGTCTGGGTCGGCCTGTCAATAAGAGTTGTAGGTATATCATATTCTTCACGTGTATCTGCCAGCAAGCAGTTTATATATATGTCATACATATACATATCTAGTAGCACCAACGTATCTGTCTGTGCTACAGACGGTAGTGACGTGGAGAGAGTCAGTTCGTCACGGCGCGGCGCCACTGGGCGCATCAAGGTGCTTACTGACTGTGTGGGTGTGTATATATTATATAGGTCACATATATATAGGTCACCCTATTACAGACGGCAGTGACGTGGAGAGCGTTAGTTCGTCACGGCGCGGAGCCACTGGGCGCATCAAGGTGCTCCCTGACGCGACTCAGTCGTGCTCTCGCAGGATGATCGGAGTGACCAAGAAGGGAGACGCCAAGAAGGCCAAATACGGTCCGTAGCTTTCTAGCCAAGAAGCGGTTTTTTAGCTGAATAACTGACTTTGAGTATTTGCAGAGTATTTGCAGCATAAACTTACGTCTTTGAGCATTTGTAAACCAGTAGTGTCAACCTTTGCACTGAGTAGCATTTAGAATGTAGTATTAGTGTAAACTTACAGCTTATCAGCTTGATGAGTAAACATGAGCTCGATGGCGTAGCTAAATGGATTGTCAGAACTGAGACCGTCTTGTGCAACGTTAGCCTGCAGCGCATTGATGGAGAGAGAGGGAGTCCTTAAAGCAACATATAAGAAAATGTAAAGAATACGTCTCTAACTCCCTACAGATAAATCTCTCACGCAACTTAACTCCTTGATAACTTCTTCATGTTCTCGATGACTACTGCTGCAGGCGCGCCAGAGCTTGCTCACGTGACGCACATCCGCAGTCCTCAGTACTTCATGGTGCAGCTGCAGCGAGACCTGGGAGCCGTCAGCGCGCTGTCCCGTGCCATCAACCTCTACTGCAGCACCCTGGCAGGGGGGGTGTCTGGTGCCATACCCCGCTTCCTTAAACAGGGTTAGTATGCTTTACTTTCAGGGCTAATTAGTGCGCTTCAACGTCAGAGCATATTACAATGCTTTGTTAGGATTAGGGTTAGGTTGTAGTGTCGCGATTGTTGTTGTTGTTGTGCATATTGTTCTTGTTGTTGTGGTGGTGTACAGGAGACTTGGTACTCGCCCAGTTCTCTCAGGACAGTCTGTGGTACCGCGCGAGGATCCTGAGCTGCAACGAGACGCGTCCAGCCACGTACGACGTCCTCTACATCGACTACGGCAACACGGAGCTGCAGACCATCGACAGGTCTCTTGCTGTATAGCAGTGCTTTGTGTTTATTAGTTATCAAATGGACGTGAGCTTGTGTGTAAATATGTTAGTAATCAATGGTAAACAGGTGTTTGTAGAACTGAATGGCCAGTAGTTAAGTCAGTTATTTTTTAGCTAGAAAGGATGATGCTGTGTGTGGAGGAGCTGGAATTGCTGTAGACTGCCAAGACATCCTACAATTTACTCTAAATCCTGCTCTTTTTCTGAACATTTTTCTAGACAATAGCATATCTCAGAGAATTTTGTGTTGAATGCTCGTCGTGGATTGGGTCCTCGCGTCATGAGAGCATTGAAGCAGACTACAACTGTATGTGTGGGCATGGTTGCAGACTAACTGCATATGTGGCCAGGTTGCAGACTAAACTAAAACTGCGCGTGTGGGCCTGGTTGCAGACTGCGCAAGATTCAGGGTTGTTTTGAGCGCGAGCCAGAGTACGCAATCCTCTGTTCTCTGATCGACATTGTGCCGGCGGGCAGCTGCAGCAGTAGCAGCAGCAGCAGTGAGGAGGGGTGGAGCGAAGCGGCTGTTGATGATTTTGCACGACTGACGCGCGGTCGGACCCTCATCTTTCAGGCACGTCCTCACTGCCTCTGTGTCGCCTGACCAGGCTTTATATATATGATGTTGTGTTTTTAAGCTCTTCTTTCTGGATGTCTTTTATATTTAACACTGATGACATTAACTGATATATTGCGTGGACTTGATTTGTTGAGCATAAGTGTGTCACCCTGGCGCGGGTAACTGAACCCCCTACGTCACGGGTCTTTCTTTCTCCTTATGTTCATGTTTCATTATGATTCTGTACTGTTTAACGTATTAGTTGCCCTATCGTTGTTCTCTTGTCGTTGGGGATGGACTCGCTTATTGCCTACCCGAC
>JAQIWG010002999.1:0-18915 GCA_034695025.1 Chamaedrilus cognettii
CCTCAATGCGTCCAATCAGAAGTCATTTAAATGTTGTTTACATTTTATAACATCGCCCTCATTGGTCTAATGCTTCTAAAATTTGCATAAATAGTGCATTTATTCTTATGTCAATGGTCAAACTATGCAAGCCTACTATGAGCTGCAGTAGTAGTCCATAGTACTGTGACGTCGGTTAATTCACAGTTTGTAATTAAAGTGCAAAATAATTATTATAGTCTATAGAATTGTGATGTCAGGTCACAGTTTGTAATTGATGTGCAAATGTATTAGTGCATGCATAATTGTGCATATACATGATATGATCGTCTACCTTAGGCTTACGCAGCACAGCGACCAAAGACAGAGAAAACGGTATCAAAATCCACAATAAGCGTAATTCCACAATTAAAATTAACAATGAAAACAAGCCACTAAATAATTAACCCGTTATGTTGATCAAGCCAAGATCATGAATTTGAGCTACCTTTAGAGCAGCTTAACATTTTTACAAAAATATATATTATAAATGAAGAAATCGATGTACTAAATACTGCAATTTTATATTTGGCCGTGTCAGCAAAACAAATTCCAGAACCTGGGGTCATGTGAGATACATGTAATTAATCAAGACCAAGCTCAAATTTAAATTCATTATCTAGGCGCATCCCGACTCCAAAGCCCCAAGCGAATCGATCAGGTTGCATTTATAGCTTTGTTATTCATTGCGCTTTTATCCACCGCATGATTCAAAGCGCACTCTGCCGGGAGATACTAATAGATTATTCATCGATTCAATTCGAAAACATCCAATCGATTCATGAATAGCAAGTAATTTATTGTGGATCATAGGAATTGCCATTTAGCCTACTGCTAAGAGCGCTAAATCATGAATTATCTCTCATTATTTTAACTAACCATGCACTTATTAGAAAACCAGTACTGTTCGTGGGTTAAGCCAACCAAATTTAAAAGATTTTTCTTTTTGCAAAAATTTTCTCTTGTTGGTGCCAAGCGCATGCTGTTGACGATTCAGCCAGGCGTGTGTACAGCGCTAACCTACTGTTTTAAATTGTTATTGGGCTACGAAGTCAAAAAAGACATTTCACATTTTCTGAAAATGCGTCAACTAGAATAAAATCATTTCGATCCTTAAAAAGTCAGACATCTAATCGACGTTCCGTTTAGAAAAATATAGTGCTAAGCCAATAGGCTAAAAAAGTTTAGGGGGCCTGTTCATCGGCTTAACTACGGTACCTATATCTGAATTTTTTTGCTTGTCATTGTACATATATAGCCTCAGCAGTAAATCATTAAGTTTTGTAGTTTAGCCTACATGTATATTATGGTAGACTTTGCCAGCTGTTGCGCCTGCAATGCACAAAAAACAACAATCAATTTGTAGAGATTCACATCAAAGACTACATGTAGACCTACTTGTGCAGGCTAGTACATGCATGTCTACAGTATATAGGAGCAGACCTGATGGCCCACCCGACGGACCCCCAGGCCCTCTGCGCCCCGTAGTGCTCCATCCCCTCGCGGCCCAAGATCTCCAGGGTCGCCGCATCGGACAGCGCCGTCGTTGGCGCCTGAAACAGCTCCCCGCCGCAGATGATCAAAATACAGGCGACGAAGACCCGATGCAAGCCCTCAGGGTCGTACAACCAGGAGAGGTTCTCCCGCAGCAGGTCGTGGTCGCCGGATGTTTCATTGTCTTCGCTGCTATCCAAGTAGCTGCTGTTGTAAGGGGCAATATAAAACGAAGCGTTTGACTCGTGAAGGTCACGTGTGGGCCTGCTCAGAATGCGCTCCCTATGGGGCACCAAGGTCTCGGGGCAGGTAGACACGCGAGCAGCGGCAGGAATAAAGTAGAACCCGACGAAGAAGGCAAGCCAGGCGAGCACGGATACAAGCAGCAGGACGCGACGGATGCGGAAGCGGTCTGCGACGCTCCCCCACAGCGGTCCGCTGATGAAGCCCAGCCCGGGGCGTATCCCCGATATGACGCCGATCTGGAAGGCGCTCATGCCGAGCTGCTTCATGAAGACCGCGGCGTAGGGAAGCACCACGCCTATGGCGCCGATGAAGGCGAAGTAGAAGACCTTGATGGCGATCAGCTGGCGCGTGCAGTGACAAAGGTAAAGCCATCGTCGAGGCTGAGACTTGTTCCGTTCCTCGATTACAGCGGTGTCCGCGTGACTCAAGTCTGTGGTTGCATGGCGGATCGATCTGTGACTAGAGTCCGCGAGCTTGTCAGGATCGTCGTAGCCGTACCCGTCAAAGTTGGCGGTCGCGTCCGGTTGTATGACGGAGATGTCGGGGACGGCGAGGACGCGAGGGTGTCGCGGGGTGTGTGAGCTGACGGGTGACGTGGGGAGGGTGGCAGGGGCGCTGAGGGTTGAGGAGACGGGGGAGGCGAGGGTTTCAATGAAGCGCTTATCCCCGCGCGCTTGGGGGCGCAGCAGGGATATGGACGTGGACACGCTGAACACCTCGTTGCACTCCATGATAGCAATTAAGTATCAGGCTGTAGTTTTAATGAGATTTCAATGAGCAGCAGCCTAATGCACAGGCTTACATGTACATCATGCGCCAGCCTTTTATAGCCCAGCCACTGTATATGCGTGTACAATAACGTACATGTATGTATGTAGGCCCGCGTGTAAACTAGACGTATTCAATTTCGTTTGACACTACAAAATTCAATTTGCTTATCACTTCGAACGTCGATTACCTTTCAGCCACTGACAAGCTAACGCACTAGGCGTCCAGAAACAGCAGGCCGCAAAAAGCTGGAGCATAATACAATAGAGTGTCGCGGTCGAATAGCAGCAGGCTAGTTCTATAGCTTATAGGCCGACAGTGTAGCCGATGGTTCGATGTGATTAGTCAATCAGCTAATAATCCAAGACAAATCTATTTCGTTCATTTAAACTGTAGCCTAATAGGCCTAATAAGCCTACCTACTAACTTGCATTATTCTGGTAGTTAGTCCTAGAGCCAAGCTATTGTTGCTTACAGGTTCGATTAAGCCCACTGACGGAGGCTTACAATCTACATCATACATGTCTAGGCCTACATGACACTGTGTGTCATGAATGTGAATTGAAGCCAATTGAATGAATTTTGAAGCATGCAGGTTAACAGGTTAACCTAATCGGAAACATCGGCTACAACGTCGGCCTATAAGCTATAGAACTAGCCGATCCGGCGCACTTAGCCTAAAGCAATGTTCCACCTGTATCCACCGGTAGGCCTACATGCAGGCCCTACGTTGGCGCATGTAGCTACTATAGCATACTGCGAACGTATTATAATGGTAATTTCGAGGGTTTGGCGCTAAAGGTGCATATCTGCAGCAGCGGTAGAAGAGGATTTTTAAATTTTGCACTTGATTTATAAATCATCATGTCTGTGCCAGTTAAAATGGCAAATTACAAAGTTTGAATGTGTATAAGAAAAGTTGATATCCACTACATTGCATTTGAATAACATTTCCTGCGCTGCGTAAACACGGAGTGGATACAACTTTTGCTGCTTTTGTGCACTTCTAGCTACGGCTTTTGCATATGTGCACCTTTGGCTCTCAAATTTGTCGTTTACTGTGGCCGCTTTAAGTCGCTTGTGCACTTATAGCAGCCAACTTACCGTCAACCTATGCTTGCGCCCTCTACGCACTAACTTGTAATAAAGTCTCTTACGTACTTCTAGCAGCCAATAATTATTGTCCACCGTAGCCCTATTAGTAGGGCATTAGCATACTAGACGTAAATCGAGTTGAGCCTCGGCAAGCATCGGATTGTAATCGTCTTTGTTACTATAGCCTACATGTATACGCGGCGCTTAAACTACATGTAGAGCCCCCGCCCCCTCCCTCCGCACTAACAAACTATTTACTAAACTATAAGCCTAGACTCTAATGATTGTAAATAGCATACTATGTCAAAAGAACTGTTATTCATAGAGATTAGGCCTATTTATAATTGTATTGTTATGTCTACGTGCCCCTAGATTAATTTGTGAGGGAAGTTAAATTGTAGGCCCTAATGCTTCTACTGTTAATGTTAAGCCTTCAAGCAGCCACTGTGGTTTTTATTTTGTCAAGTTTATTACTGTGACCGGTGGCAATGTATGCTATTTATTGGAGACTGTTTTCACTTGCTGCATGCTGAGAAATTAGCATTTGGTGAGGCCTGCAACGACTCAGTTAATTGCGACCGACTGAGTGAAAAAAATTCTATTCCTTTAATACACAAAAAAGTGTAGCAAAACCGGCGTGTCAGAAATTTCTGGGTTTCGGCGTCATAGAATTCTGTCACGCCGAAACCCAGAAATTTCTATCACGCCGAAACCCATTAATTTTTGTCACGCCGAAACCCTGGAATTTCTGTCACGCCGAAATCCTAGAATTTCTGTCACGCCGAAACCCATGAATTTCTGTCACACTGAAACCCTAAAATTTCTGTCACGCCAAAACCCTGGAATTTATGTCACGCGAAATCCAGAAATTTCTGAAAACCCAGGAATCAACATAATATAAACATAAAAATAATAAAGAAAAGAAAATTGGTATGCAATCACCATGCCGCTGCATATATGTAAATAGAACGTCAATTACAGTAGGTCTACATGTATATTGTTTCATGTCTTGTTAGTTTAACGTTGTTTATGCACCTTTAGCGCTAGAACGAATTGTATACCTGTATGTTGGTTTATGCACTTCTAGCGGTAGAACCATTTGCACAAGTGCGCTTATGCACTTTTAGTTTTAGAGAAAATCGCAAACAGCTCAAAAATGACGATCAAAAGTCTCTTTTTCTCCTTTATCTTAATATATTAAGCTCTGAAATTTTGCACCATAGTAGACTACATCGCAATACAACTTTGTGCTGTTACAGGTCCAAACTGATAAAATGCGCTTTTATGCACCTTTAGTACTAAACCATCGATTTGACAGACAGACAAGCTGCCGTAACAGCAGCCTGCATGCACGCATGCATTGCATGCACAGATTGCACGCATGGCCAACGCAGTCACAGGAAAGCAGTCTAGCCGAGTCTACTAACAATGAACGCATGCATCCGTCGCAGAGGCTATGAATGTACTTAATAAATAAGCAGGCCTGCTGATGTTTCAAATAGACCTTCAATGACTTTATTAAATCTATAAAATGAAGCAAAAGAGAGAGAAATATTCTCTACAAGTTTACGAATTATTTGCACCTTAACTTAGTATTTGTTTAAGCTCTGAATCATAATCGTTGGCTTTAGTCAACTTTAACGTGCTGTTGGTAGGCTAATAGTATTCTCTCATTGCAAATTACACCATAAATTTTTGTGACTAATCACACGACTGCATTACATTGTTCAGCTCATTCGTCTATGACTGCTATAATCAGTGGCGTCGCGTGACCCAAAAAAATAAGGTAGGCACAAGTGATTTAATCCTAAAAGAAGGGTGGGCCAAGGTAGGCACACTTTTCTTTCTTCCTGAACAGAAGTCACGAGCGGGGGAGGGGGGGGGGGCTGCTGACAGAAATTTTTGGTACCCTCTATAACATAGTTCTTTGTTGACAACATGCCCTACTAAACTTACTATGTAAAAAAATCACGCCATTCTTAACAGTACTTACTGATCAAATCTCAATTTCCACTTTTCATACCATAGTTTGTGCCCACGTTTGGCCCACCCTGACATTTTTCTAGAGTGGGCCTGTGCCGCGTCCCCTGCAGACGCGACGCCACTGGCCATAATGGTTTCTAACGCATGACATTTTTGCCTATAATTATAACACACAAAAATTTGCCTATAATTATGAACTGCTTGTGAAGCATGTTACAGGTATAATGCAGGTTACTTGGATTATGTAGCCTAGTAGACCCACTTGTTCTACATTGTATGCATTTACAGTATATTACATCTACAGTACAGTATATTGTACATGTACCCTACATAGGACCCAATGCAGAAAAAGCTTCCATGATTCACACTATGGTACGTAGCCTACAATGAGCATACAATAATATTTATTAGTGGGAAGAGGAATACTGTTATTCCAAAAAAAATAGGCTCACGACGCGCTGAGCGTTTAGCGTATTCAGACTGATAGGCATGACTGCGCTGCTGGAATTTCTTTGTGACACTCCTGTACGGTAGGTTCTGTAAGCCATGTTGCGGTAGGCCTACATAGGCCACTGTAGGCCCGAGTGCCAGTAAACACACAGTACCGGTAAACGTTACTGTCAACAAGTCGCTACAGCTTGCTCAAAACATTGAGGATTGGGTGCGATCGACTTCTAAAACGTTTAACATAAAATTTCCACTCCCGTTACAACTTTAGATTATTTTAATGATTATAAGAATATGATAATTTAATTTTTGAAGTGTAGTCTATTTAGTTTTTAGTTATTAATTTTGATTGCAAGAAAACGATAGAATGCACCTACTTAAATTTGGGAGTAAATCAGCAAAGTGTTGGGCGTTCAAATTTCAGAAATTTCAGCAAAACATTTTAAATTCTTAAATCGGTTCCAAAAGCTGACCATAAGCGCTAGCTTTTTACCCTGTCAGCATCCCATTTTAAACTATTTTCTAATCTCATAACAACTTTTTGATCTTAAACATCAAAGTTCTTTGATTATTAGGTTGGAATATGAAAGTGCCAGGCCAATAATTCATTCAAAACATCAACTAAATTACTTTTGTAAATGCAAATAATTCTTTATTTTTGACCACCTTGCTAAAATCATGTTTGCGAGCGCAATAGAGCGGGTTTTCTTCTGTTATCAACTGCTACATTTAAATAATTTAAATCTGCCGGAGAAATAGAATGTATTGCAGTGAATTCTTGTAACAATTTCCATGTAACCATCTGCTATATATTTAACAGGATATTAGCTCTAACTGTACATTGGTTCCATTTCATTACATGTACTATAATTCATTAGTACGGTCGTTACTGATCAACTAAACAAACACCAAAGCATTGGTCCCAATTAGAATTTATTTTTCGCCAATTGAACCATTTTACATACGGTACTTTGTCAAGTGTCAACAGAAACATGGCATCGCCACATCACACGCATCGCACTCATCACATGAACACGCAGTCGATAACCTTCATTTCCATCGCGCAAGTCAATCCACCGTGCCAAAAACGTCACCTTCGCCAAAAAAAATTAATTAGCCAAATAAAACTATCTAGCACTAGTCCGACGTCAACTAGCGTAAACTAAAGGTGCACGTCGCTTTTTCCGCCGGAACTCCTTCCGGTGCGGCAGACGATTGACGAGGCAAAACAAAATTGGTCGCCTGAAAAACAGCTGAATGGCGTTGGCTCTCTCCAGCAGCCGCACTGCCACGACGGCTGTCCACTTGAACCCAAGCAGCATTCTAGCCTCGGCGCAGATGGAGCCATGGCGCCTCGTCGATGTGGGGCCGCGCGAATCGTCATCGTCGCGCCCCGCCGCACCGGCAGACACTTCACTTCATTTCTTCTTGGCCGACACGCCGGCCTTCTGCGCGGCCTTGGTGACCTTGGCCTGGCCGCCCTCGCGCTTCTTCACCGACTTGATGACCCCCACGGCCACGGTCTGCCTCATGTCGCGCACGGCAAAGCGCCCCAGCGGCGCGTAGTCGGCGAACGACTCGACGCACATCGGCTTCTGGGGGACCATCTCAACGATGGCCGCATCGCCAGACTTGACGTTGGCCGGGTTGTCCTCGAGCTTCTTCCCCGACCGACGGTCGATCTTCTCGAGCAGGTCGCGAAACTTGCACGCGATGTGCGAGGTGTGGCAGTCGACGACTGGCGCGTAGCCGGCGTTGATCTGTCCGGGGTGGTTGAGGATGATCACCTGCAGCGGCACACCAGACAATCATTCATCCACATTTTCTACATTTCTCTTGCGTCTTATTTCCATCTACTCTTACGTTGTCATTGACTTCCAGACAGTTTCAAGTTGCTCTATGATAACGCCTTAGCCTGCACGAAGAAACTAAATTTAACAAAAATCCAATAGGTTCATCCAGCGACTAGGGACCTGCTTCTCAACACAACATAGCTCATTTTTATCTTAGGATTCTAAGCAAATCTTCAGAAATCTGATCGTTCTTTATATGTAGCCCAGCACCATCAATACAATCAAAATGATGACACGCCATCGTAATCTGCAAAAGGATTTCATTAATTCAAATATGACTTCAGAAAAAAGTTATGGATCTTTGAAGAATTGTTTGTGAAACGAGCCCCAGTAACGTAACTCGGCCCCAACCTGCGCCTTGAACTCCTCAGTCTCCTTGGGTGGGTCGTTCTTGGAGTCTCCGGCGACGTTTCCACGCCGGATGTCCTTCACCGACACGTTCTTGACGTTGAAGCCGACGTTGTCCCCAGGGTGCGCCTCCTCCAGCGCCGTGTGGTGCATCTCCACAGACTTGACCTCAGTCGTCAGGTTTACCGGGGCAAAGGTCACGACCATGCCGGGCTTGATGACCCCTGTCTCCACGCGGCCGACCGGCACTGTCCCAATACCTGGTGGCACAATAAAAGCAGCCTATTGCAGCCTTATTGCCTAAAGTAGCCTTATTTTGCGTGTTTTAACTATATATTACTCAAGTACCGTATATACATAATATAAATTAAAACAGATAAGAACAATGCACGGTACATGCCTAGGACAACTATAGCCCAAGTTGATACTCAAATTATTCAGCTACTTACAAAGTAATGTTAAGAAATCCATATATTGCGTATTTGATTGCAAGAATATGATGACAAGCAGCGTGATGTGATGTTCTCAGATCATAATTTATTGTCGTCACTAGAGTTCAGTGAGAGAGTTCAAGGATTCATCATAGAACATCGATCAAAGGAAAATAAGCATCATAGCAACAGCAAAATGAAATGTCAAAGCAACAAATTCAAAAACAGCTAGATGTGCAGAAGTGGTTTCAAATTAATAAACCTTCAACAGTTCAAGTGCTTAAAGATCTACACAGCATACATTTACTTATGCATCACGAGAATGCTGTCATCATCTTAGCAATCCCAAACAGTTCCTCAGTTTCTTTGTCCGTCTTCAACTACAATCACACCACTCCTACGACAACCCCAACGCTAAACCCAAGTTAACGCACCTCCGATCTTGTAGACGTCCTGGAGGGGCAGACGCAGGGGTCGGTCGCTGGGACGCTTGGGCACGTCGACGTTGTCGAGCGCATCCATGAGCGTCGTGCCCGTGTACTCCTTCTTGTCTGCCTTCGTCACCTTCCAGGTCTTGAACCAGGGCATCTTGGCCGACGCCTCCAGCATGTTGTCGCCGTGCCAGCCAGAGATGGGCACAAAGGGGACGACGTCGGGATTGTAGCCGATCTTCTTGATGTACGTCTGCACCTCCTTCTGGATCTCCTTGAAGCGAGACTGACGAGCAGGGACAACACACATCGACATCAAGCAGGGAGCTCGATGATCCACTCACAACACAGAAAATAACAAGAAGATACACGGCACGTTAAATTAATTAACGAAAAATATTCAATATATATATGTCAAATCAATATATAAA
Organism: Chamaedrilus cognettii; assembly: GCA_034695025.1. NCBI lineage: Eukaryota > Metazoa > Annelida > Clitellata > Enchytraeida > Enchytraeidae > Chamaedrilus > Chamaedrilus cognettii. The sequence goes on from JAQIWG010002999.1 coordinate 9,546, forward strand.
ATGACTTTATATATAAATGACGCCAATTATGCCGCTATAGGGTGATTCAATAGACAACTGGAACTATTTGGGCGTATCTTGCAGCTCAGTTGCTCAATGAATCAGTACAACTACTTGCGCGTGCGCACCTCGCTGTAGGGCGGCTCGGTGGAGTCAATCTTGTTGACGCCGACGATGAGCTGCTTGACGCCAAGCGTGAAGGCGAGCAGGGCATGCTCGCGCGTCTGACCGTTCTTGGAGATACCCGCCTCAAACTCACCCACACCCGCGGCGACGATCAGCACTGCGCAGTCAGCCTGCGCAGAACACAGCGTCAGCACAACTGTGTCATGTTACTCACAGAACTAGTACAAAATCGTCAGCAGCGCACATCAGCCTACAAGCACTCAAGTCTTCAAGACACAGGAGTGTGTACAAGAGTGTCAACTCTTCAAGGTAACAACAGCCAACTTCAGCAACCTCATGTTAAGAATGATGCTAAGGCCAGTTCTAAAATACAGCTATATTTGACACACTATAGCAGCGACACAAAAGACATGGTCCCTCAGTCAAATACCTGGAAATGCTGTGCGCTAGATCGCAATAAGCATCTGAGCGACTCCACAAATCACTCAAATTAAATCAACCGACTAAATTAATAAATTAAATAAATCATTAATTAAATCATTCTAAAATCATTCTCAATTAACTAATAATTAATTAATTAGAATTAATTAAATCATCATCATTCATTAAATCATTAACTAATTAATTAAATAAATAAGTGAATTAAATCAACCGACCAAGCCATTTCAAGAAATCATTGAATACTTCAAATAAAATCAGTCCCATCGCAAGCAGAAGTTGTAGCTGCGTACCTGCGAGGTTCCCGTGATCATGTTCTTGATGAAATCACGATGGCCCGGGGCGTCGATGATGGTGATGTAGTACTTGGCCGTCTCAAACTTCCACAGCGCAATGTCGATGGTGATGCCGCGTTCGCGCTCCGCCTTGAGCTTGTCCAGCACCCAGGCGTACTTGAACGAACCCTTGCCCATCTGTGCCCACAGCCACAACCGTCGTTATACATCAATTGAATCACAACACTGTCCTCAAACTAAACATCAGGGTGTTTGGGTTTGAAGGACTTTGGGTAGTATCAAAGACCATTACAGTCAGAAGAACCCCTCCCTTTAGTTAGTCGTCTTCTACCACTCACAAGAAATGCGAAACACAGGGCTGCAGATCCATTGCCCTCCCCACTCCAGTGCGCAGGGATAAAGCTTACTAAATCAAAATTCGCAGAATTATCATAGATCACTCACTATATTATATCAGCGACGAACAAGAAGATTCCTCAATATCCCATAATTAGGGTGAATCTACATCATTGATTCACTGCATTAATAGGCTTATCCCAAACTAGCAAATAATATTTATCGCACATTCCATAATGGCATGTCATAGTAAAATAAAAAACCTATTTTTAAAAAGTTGAATCAAACTCCAATACACGTTTACAACAGCTTTACACATGTGCAAACATTTAGCTTTCGCGTGCAGACACCATACGAGCATCAAGACAAAAAACTTCTCTTGCACCCAAACAGCGTGTTTGCACAGACATTCGATCCATTCACAGCCGGTACACCCACCGATTCACAAGCAAGCAACTATCACACAACAGAATAAACACTGAATGAATCGTATTCATACACCAATTCAGATCACTGCCAGACTGGTATGGGACACTACTTGCACAAATTATATTAAAATATCAATCAAAATAATAACTAAAAATTCTGATGATCTTTTACTTTCCAAAACACATAAATTGTCATTTACCAATTAAACAGCAAAATTTCATAGCAATCGTGTATACTCAAATATACAACAATATTTGAATAAAACATTTTCTTCTATATAATATCAAACTGTATGACTGTAAACTAGTGAAAAAGTGCAAGTTTGTTGATATCAAGGACGCATTACCTCCTGCGCTTCCTTCTCGAACTTCTCGATGGTTCTCTTATCGATGCCGCCACACTTGTAGATGAGATGCCCCGTGGTCGTCGACTTGCCAGAGTCGACGTGACCGATGACGACGATGTTGATGTGAACCTTCTCGGAACCCATCTTGCTGCTCGACTCGCTCGCTCAGTGCGCAATTGAAGGAAAAAATCTGGCAGCAATTGACAGTTAATGTTAATCAATGCAGCAGCTGGCGTGGAACAGAACTTTATTGGCCACAAGTCATACAGTGGAGTCTACCTTCTAAAAATTGGATTGTAATAATAACATAATTTCTCAGTGTTTATCATCGATTTACCAGTTTAATAGATACTTATAACGATTCACCTTTTTTACGTTTTCAAATCGGAGTTGATACCCATTACTATGTACCGCATCTTATGTTTCAAATTTTCAAATCGAAGGGATTTACAACTATCCAACTATCCTATACAACTTGATCCGATGTTCATTTCAATAACACATTTCGGGCAGTATTACTAGCGTAGAGGATTCTAGTTTTTCACGCGTCTCTTGGGTCACGTGATATATGACAACCGGTCAAGCTAGACGGCACTCACTAATGTTAAGTTCGTATCTCCGGAGTATTTTTGAATGCCCTGCGTCGAGAAGTTTAATTTAAGGTCTCACGAGTGACGCGTCTCTCAGTGAGCTTCGTATCTCTTAGGCCTAGCTCCACAAGATTTGAAATGTGAATTGCGTAATAACGTGAAATAACTTGCTTCGTCAGTCACTGTTCTGTGGCCCAAAATGGCAGACAGGCCAACTCACCACTACGCATGGTCGCCGCAAACGAAATTCACAAGTACATAGAGTATACAAATACACAAATATATCCAAATCGTATAATGTAATAAACCGGTCTAATATGCCTCGGCTTAAATTATATTGCTGTTATAAAATAGTGTATAAAACCAACGAAAATTTTAACACACGCAAACAATGAAAATTACACTATAATTAAAGTGCCGGTTTCAAACACGCATTAAACAAAAAATACAGTTTAAAATGCGTCCAAAACCAGTCAAACTGCTTGTAAAACATGTTGGTAGTAAGAAACTGTCCATTTTTTAACCGATTAGGCCAAAGTTAGGCAGAAAAACAAGGATTAAATGCTTCGTGATCGACAGATTCACACCTACGTCTCACTCGATCGATCTCGCAAACCGGAAAAGGAAAGATATAGTCAATAGTCACGTGGGTTGGTCGCGTGACCGGCGCCACGTGATCACGCCGCAGTGCGTTTGTTTCGTGAACGTTGTGCAAGTTTTATTTTTTCACAATTCTCGATGCGATTGCGCAATTCTAATAGCTCGGATTGTTGACCAGATTGGGGCTAAAAACTCTCCTGGTTGACCTGACCGAGGCTGATTTTATGCAGCTGGACCGAACCCTTTACAGCGCCATTTTGAAGCCAGACAGCGAATCACGTCTCCTTCATTCGAGAATATTGGTATAAAACTGTTTTAACAAAAAATTTCGATAATGATAATGACAATGATAATCGACATGATATTTCTTTAAAATCAAAAACCAACCCAATTTCAATCTGTTTGATAATAATTTGATGCCCGGAGGACATCAAATCGTCTAAGTCCCTCTTCTCCTTTAAATCCAGGCTTAAAACATTTTTTTCAACTCCGCTTTCTGTATGTAGTTTGCTGCACTTCTCCCGCACCTACGATTCAAGCAAATGATGTTTTTCCATCTCCGTTTGCATGCCATATTGTTGGTGCGTTACAAGTGCAATGTACATACATACATGCAATTTGGCTAATTTTGTAGGCTATTTCACACTAAGTCTTGGGAATCGTAGTGTGGTGGCCTGACGCCAAGCATGCGCTTAAGGTCAGGCATTATTGTAAAAATCACATTTAAAAAGAGGGCAGACTTGATAAAAATTGTCTGATTTTTATTCGACTAATTTAAGATTATTAGGCTAAGTCACGCCAGAATGTCGCATAAATTTTGGTACTTGCTTTTTAATTCACCCGAATTATTTTTTGTTTTATTTAAACGAATGCAAAACCATTAAGAGTAAAAACAACTTCAAAAGCTTGTATTTAATTCTTTACACAGTAATTATCGCCGTTTAAGCTGGTGGCCAATATAGCACAATGCCAGCGAGGATCGCATCAAACGCATCCAATTGTTGAACTCGGGTACGTGTAAGCCACATGTATTCACACATATACGAATCCAACACGCTTCTGCGTGTGCCATTGTGACGTTTGTTCCGTTCTTTCGCTGCCTTCCACGAACGTTCAATTCGTTGAGTGTTTGCTCCAGTGTTAGGATCAACAAAATTAAGAGAATGATTCACCGTTTGATGATTGAATCCGCCCCCAGGAATACCAACGATTCCATTATAGGCGCGCCATTGATCGGACATAATAGTAGTTCCTGGCAATATGTGCGTTGATATTATCGGAAGAAGTGTGGCTGCCGTTCTATCTGGGACAGTAAACATGAAACATTCACCCGTTTGTCGACATATACCGCCAAAAACCCACTGTTGCGGTAATACTCGACCAACAAAGTTTTTGCGACGAGTAAACAGACTTTCGTCAATTTCAACAATTGTGTTGGGTCCACCAATGACAATGGGATTGTTGATCAATGTATCGGCGCACACCTCTCGAAGGTAGTGATTCCAGTCTATGACAGATGACTTGGAAATTTCAAGCTCAGTTTCACAGAAACGTATACTGGTCAACTCCTTTGACCAGCAATAAATGAACAATACTATTTGCCTGTATGATAGCCGCGATCCTTGTAACCATGTCCCTTGCCGAACAGGTATATCTTGCTGACATGTACCCTGGCGACATCTCCATCGATCCTGGCGATCGGTCAACGATAAAGTCATTATATGGTTGTTTGTACAACGACGCATGTTATGCACAATTCCATGTTGCTGAAGAAACTGTATACTAGTTCTTTTGTCATGACATAATGCAGATAATTGCAACAAATTCATTTTCATAAGACTTTTAATTTATTTATTTCTGATAAAGATTAAAAAGAATATACATTTATTAGTCACAAGAAATAATACAGTAATTAAAAATAAATGATCATTGTTTAAATAAAACAAAAAAATAATTCGGGTGAATTAAAAAACAAGTACCCAAATTTCAAACGAAAGCGCTGAATATTGAGAAAAATAATCGATCTTCCTTAAAATTTTCTATCTCTCCCATGTAACAACAACAACAACAACAACAACAACAACAACAACACGAACAGACTATAGGCGAGCACGCCATCCCTATATTAAGTTACTGTGATCACGGTAACTTGATACACTGTGTTCCAAAAAAAAACCGGAACCTCTATTGCTATACAAAGTTGCGTAGCCAATATATCAGATATTTCCATGAAATTGATAGAGATTAAGAACAAAGTATTGCTGGACAAATTAAAACTGCAATAATTGTGGCACAATATTGTCAGATAATTTTTTGAACGCTCCGCTAATAAAGCGTTATCGATTCTCAGCTGCAGCTCGAGCAGGGCTGTGCTGCAGCTGATAAAGGACACTCCAAGCCTTCATACCGTCAACAATCTTGTCATCAGGAATGCAACAAAGATTCAAGGGCACAACCACAGGGGGGGTCGGGGAGGTCATGACCCCCCCCCGCCAACTTTCAGACCGCTGTTGCGCCCTTGCGAACACTTACTATTCAAAACTGGTTGAAGATGCAAGGCATATATACAAATATTGTGATTAAGAAAATCGATGCACTCGAGAGCAGAAGAATTCTGCCGTGAAAGTGGGTACGTTGAACGAATTTCTAAGTATCGATAACGCTGCGTGGCACCTCCGTGCACCTCTGCGCGCTCGCGTCAATGCTAATGGCAGACGCATTGCAATGCGGAATTTGGAGAGCTTAGATATGTGCCTTTATTGTTGGAGCAAAACAGATTAAGAATTGTGCACAATTCCATCCACACTTGACGAAGACACACGATCATAACCAAGCGGTTCCAGTTTTTTTGGGAACACCGTGTATATTATCCCACAGTCGGATGTTGCCTGAATATAGAGACAGAGAGTGTGCCGCGACGAAAGTTGCGGTGCATGAGTGCAACGCAAGATCCTGTAAGGATCATCTGTACGACAGGGTTCGATTTGCTGCTGAGATTGGGGAGATGAACGGTGCCTGGTCCGACGCCATGTGGGAGCTAGGGAGGGCCCAACCCATCCAGATTTATTTCCGGCTTCTCAAATTTAGCAATGAATGATGATTCTGTAAATGTTGGCTCTCTCTGAAGCTGTTTTGGTTATTCAATTTATAAAATTGCCTGGCGCCGGCCGGCCCTGTACATGAACTCAGAGTTCATCTCAAACTTTGAATATGTTTTACCGTTTTATGTAAAAACCTGGATATTGTGTTTTTTAAAGCTAAACTTAGAGGATCAACCACCTCGGTTCCTGTAGTATAAATCTGTTTCTGCGAGATTATTTTGTGCTATAGTATAGTAAGTAGCTTTCTTGGTACTTGTCTGTTATACGACCACCAAAACGACAACATAGTATAGAATAGCATATGGAACCTAACCCTAACCCTAACCCTAGAACCTGAATGAATTTGAATTTTTGATTTTCACTTCGTCATTACATTTTTGACATAGAATAAATAAATAAAAAATTTGTGGTCGTATAACAGACAAGTACCGCTTTCTTACCATAGACGAACATCCGAGGTCATAAAACACAAACCATAGTTGCTAGTTATTATTCGTGGTTCCTAACCCTATATCACTTCATCTAGGATGTAGCGAGTGCATGTGCGCCTGTAACCTACATGTACAGTTATATGTAAATGCTGCCCAGAATTGAACGCCGATGTCGGTGCATGGCATCGGATTCATTAAAATGCAAGCACAGCTTTGAAGGTTCTAGCGAGCAAACTGATTGGAGATGTATAACTTTCAGCGTCGGATCTCAATTATTACTAAGCCTATACAGTACACATACGTTACACTGTACGAACCTCATATAATCATAGTATTATTGATAACTAACTACGAAGTTATTGCGGAACTAGATTGGCAAATTTGTGTCCACCTTTGGTCACCAAAGTGCAAGGACTAAAATGTGGATAGAAGACAAAAAACATGTGAACTCTTGTATAGCATCTAACCCGTTTTTATAATGAAAGCATAATAATAATAATCATAAAACACACATTTAACTCGACTACTTAGAAATAGGACAGTAAAGATCTGTAGCCGACTGAGTTTTGCGTGGTTTCAGCTTTTCGTAAGACTCGCGCCTACCTGCGCACTTCATCTTAACGTTGATTGCCGCTGTCTGGTCCGCCTCCAGCAGTCCCTCTCGCAGCGAGACTCGGTAGTTTACATTACGCTGCTGTGCTCCAGCCGGGCCGCGTTCCGACATGAGTCTATACCAGGAAAAACATAGCCTATGCTATTTAATATTCATGAATCAAATGCCGCAAGCATGCGTTAAACCCACCCGTCTTGCCCTTTTCAGTTTCAAATCATCTTCTTGAGCGTTGTGCCAAATGGCAGGTCTTTGGTGTTCAAACCTTCAACCCTAGCAAATTTTCGGCCCTTCTCTATAACTCTGCATAGGATTTTTTCTCGAGCAGGTCGTCTATCATCCCGATATGAAAGTTACAGGAGATCTGTACAATCAGGAAATGCATATATTTCCTGAAATTTCTAAGAAATGTGTGTATTTTCTGATTCACTCGGGAAATAACCTGGAAAACCAGGTAATACCCGCATTCCCTGAAATTTTGCAGTCATTTTTACACACATTCTCTGAAATGATTAGTATAGTGAATGACGATATAGGCATTAAAAATTTGACTGTGATTCTTCGTCATTTTGCGCATCTTCAGGTATGCTCAATACGCCAGGTATTGTAATGTTGTTCATGAAATTATTCTCTTGTGTATCTTTAAATTAGTGACTATAATTACGGCAAATTTATTGTCCACGCATTTGATAATGTACATTTACTTCAAAATTCGAATTGTTATCGTACATTATTTTATTTCATTACTTTATTAATGAGATTCAGTAACATTTATCTAATTTTTACTTGATAGTTTCTTTTCAGGTGAGATCTCCATTTACCCTGGAAGACTCCACTGCAGCAGAGCAGAGTCCAGTAGGCCTACCTTCCACATCAAGCGACTCGACTTCATCAAGCGAAAAGGTAATAGCGTCAAGGCACCGTCAAATCAATATGCCGAGAGAGCGAGCTCGTGCGTCTTTGGTTAACCAAGCAGAGCGTATCGCAAATCGCGTGGTCCATGCTCCTGGCAATTCTGAAGATAATGCAACGGTGCCAATTCTTTTAGCTGACAGAGGCCTAGGTGATCCTGTGGGACTGATCATCGATCGTCGTGACAATGACATGTATCAAATTGCAGTATGAGCAGGAATGCTTAAGGGAACATTCTCAAGAAACCAGTTTGATGTTTTGCGCACAAAAACTTCTGCGTCATGCCGACGTAAGTGTACTTGTGCTAGAGCGGTCGATGTCAAAGTAATAGATGAAAGTGCTTCAAGCCAAAGTGAAATGCAACAGTACATGCCATGGAAGTCTGTCTGTCCTGTGACAATTGAGTTACAATAAAAACAGTAACAGTGTGTATGATGCTTGATATGACTATGCTTTGCACCTATACCATTGATGCCCATATGTGGCCTAAGCTTCTTGTGCTGACTACAGACTTTCTTTATATTTATTTTTGCTTGTATGATACCTTGTTCCTTTCTGTAAGCCTGTTTATTTGTCTAAGAATTAAGCTCAGAAGGCCTACTTTTTATGCTGGGTATGAACTTTCATAGGTTAATATTTCTTACTTTTGCTGTGTGATACAATGATGTTCATTTATGAAAGCTTTTATCTTTATTTACACAAAAAGTGTAGCAAATACACTTTTTTGTAAATACAGTAACAACTTTATTATTATTATTATTTTTTTTTTTTGTATAAAGACTATATATTTTTATTTGTTTATCGCCTCTTATTGTATAAATAAATAAAATAAGAGTTGCGTGATTCAATCGTGTTTTTCATATGCTAACTAAACTCTGAATGCTACCTGATCTCCGATATGAAGGCAATAATTAATTATTATTAATTATTTGGTGACTCCGGTCAAGCAATTACTTTGCAAGGCAATGGCAAGGCACTTCATTCAGAAGTAAAATGACTAAAAATCACAGTCAAATTTTCAATGCCTATATCGTCATTCACTGGAATAATCATTTCACGGAATGTGTATAAAAATGACTGCAAAATTTAGAGGAATGTGTATATTCCCTGATTGTTCAGGGAATGTATACGTTCCCTTAGTGAATCAGGGAATAT
>JAQIWG010003000.1:0-18912 GCA_034695025.1 Chamaedrilus cognettii
ATGAGCGCAGCAGAGCTTCAGCTGCAATCTCCTTGAACAATACACAATTGACTAAGTGTGCGTACTGGTATGTGAGTTGAACAAAAGGAACATTTTTAACGTCTGTTTTGATATTTCTCAACGGGAAATTTCACTGAAATGTGTACAATCTTGTGGAAACTGTGTGAATTAACCTTTTTTGCGTTAGGAAATAGACCTTTTTTATTTTTTCTTAATTCATCAATGTAGGCTAGTGGGACTACATGATTTGATTAAGGCGTCTAGAGAAACAATAAGCGCTTTTTTGAAAATTTATTTGGCTTTAAAGCAGTGAAAATTAATCTTAAATCGGTTGACATACGACCGAGTTATGATCATGTGTTGTGTGCCTTCTTTAAAAACAATCACAGTATAATTATACTCACTACTACCACTTGCTCATAAGCCATTGACAATACAGACTATAGTTCGATACATCATGTCACTGAGGACTGAGTTTCGTTCGATTATTTCTACTGTTCGCTCAGCAGAGGTTGCCTTTCGCCCTCCTGCAAAAACAAACAACAACACATAGCTAACAATAATCATTATATCTGTTAACTCAAACCAGTAAGTAAGATTATTGGTAGTAGATACTTGTCACCTTCTCGCTTCCTATTAGGTTACAATTTGTGATTATAAAAAATCCAAATTATTGAAGATCACGTGGATATCTCAGAATCAGACTGCAGGAAATACATTGACATGCAGCATACACTGCCTTGTCTTCATGTTCACCACTCCACGTACATCTCTCCATGTACACAGATCAAGCAGGGTCTTACCCCTCCATGCAAACAGACAAGGAAGGGTCCAACCCCTCCATACACACAGATCAAGAACGGTCCTACCCCTCCATGCACACAGATCAAGAAGGATCGTACCCCTCCATACACACAGATCAAGAACCGTCCTACCCCTCCATGCACACAGACGAGGAAGGATCCTACCCCTCCATGAACACAGATCAAAAAGGATCCTACCCCTCCATACACACAGATCGAGCAGGGTCCTACCCCTCCATGCACACAGACGAGGAAGGGTCCTACCCCTACATGCACACAGACGAGGAAGGGTCCTTTACCCCTCCATGCACACAGATCATCAAGAAGGGTCCTACCCCGCGCGGCGCCCCGCCGCTGCGCGCCCAGACAACGAGCGCGATGACGCAGAGACAGACCAAGATGGCGGCGCCGAGGCCGATGAGCGCGTACTCGACCCGCGCGTACAACACGCGCGAGGTCCCCACGTCACGCACGTACTGTGCGTCTTCCTCGAGCTGCGCGCGACCCGCGCTCGTCAGGTTGTACAGCTGCGGCAGAGACCAACCTGCCTTGCAGGATGCACTTTGCACACGGGCTCGCAAATTATTTTCTCTCACAAACCTCAATTTCAGTAGCCAAGTTAGGAAACCCTCGTGGGGACAGCTCCAGTAAAAGATTAAAGCAAAGGATCCAGCCAAAAAGCCAATAAATCACAGTCGTTCTGCCGAGTTGTGTGCCTATAGCACGCATTGTGCAGTTCTCAAAAAAAAGAAAATGCTGTAGTGAATATGTTGAGGGATGAAAGCCATAAAAATACCGCAAAAATTGTCCTCTTTTCCGTCATCAAAGCCACGAAACACAGGCTTAGACTGTAAGCGGCCATTACACGTATGTTATAGGTTTGTTCTAGCAAATGATTAAAATGAATTGTATTTATTATTTGGATAATGCGTTGCTAAAGAATGCTTTTTAGCAATCAAAATCATTAAAAGTCAAACATCTACAATTAAATTTATGGTTACGGTTTACATGTACCTCTTCTGTCCAAGCGATTGGGAAAACAAGGCCCTTCTTGAACTGAGTTGTTTCACTGCAATGCAAGAGAATGTTCATCGATTTTTATTAATGTTTAGAATATGAACACAATAGTAACAAGGGCAGATGTCAGAGGGCAACACCAGTTAGACTTTCGTAAAGACGCAAAGAGCGTAAGTTCAACTGCAAGAACTTAAAAAGAACTTTAAACTAAAAAAAGACATTATGTAATTTCGTCAGGTAGTGTGAGAAATGAGGCTTGGACTTTAATCAATACATCGATCAAATGATGGAAATGACTCTTTCAAATTCATAGATCTTCTTATCTAGCGTGCGATCCGATAAAATCTGAAAGCTAGCCTCTATGGGTCATGTTCATCACATTCTATGCTGTAAGCTGTCATAGCTGTAAGAATATTTATCACTAGATCATTTTTAAAACACACATAATATAAGCGATTGACATGCCGCTAATTTTGATAACTTTGTAGGAATGGTTGCTGCACGACAACTTCTCAGTATCATGTAAAAAAAAAAAATATTGTATTGAACACTTCTGAATCTTTGCATGGAATTTGCTGTTCGTCAACTATAGGCCGTAATCATAAAATATACGCAGCATATAGGCATATGACAAAAACTATATGCTGCTGTAAAACAGTAAAATAATAATAAATAGCAGGCATCAGTTTTGAGTGCAGGGACTGACTTGAAGGCCGGTGAAGGGTTGATTTCAGCGTTGAACTGCAGCTTACGTAGTGACCCGACCACCTCGCCAGTCGTCTGTATAGTAAGAGAGCACAGGCAGCAGCGTATTATATCAGGGAGTAGTACTAAATACAGCAAAAAAACAAGCCGTTAGACACCAGAGGTTATGAGGCATAAATTATTTGAGAGATCAGCAGGTATCATCGGAATATTAAATATCAGATCTTTTCCGTCAGCTTGCCGCAGGCGGCGTTGCGGTGAGCGTGAGTGTACGCCAAGCATATCTGTTCTGCGCCTTCCTCCAGGCCGCGTTCTGCCCCGTGTTGAAGTTAATATGGTTCAGGTTATATCCTCCACAAACACTATTCGACATTATTTTGCGTTTTTAAAGAAGAGTAAGAGTACCTTTGTTCCCACCTTCACCTTTGGCTTAGATTAGGAGACAATTTCACGGCAGCTTCTCTTAACTGCCATTCAAAATGACTTATTTCTTACTCCATTTGTATTGATATACGACGTCATTAAGTTAAGTTGACGTCATAAATTTCGAGCAAAATAACTTTCTGCTTAAACTGAATTCAAATTAACCTCATTTCTTGTGAAAATTTGTGTTCTATTTTTTTATGAAAAATATTATTGCGAGTTTTTTCGAATGGCACTGAAGGGCTGCCGTTAAATTCCGTTCCGTAGCAAGAACTTTGCTTAGCCGGGCGTAAAGGTGCGTCTATAGAATCCACCCTAAGTAATAGCTTCTCCTGACTACTCTGTCTTTTGATCCGACATACATTATGATGTACGGTGCTGGGATTCCATTCCCACCGCGGTCATAACTAGGCCCACATGAATTCCTAACTCGTTGTGAGTTTCTCCGAGTAGGCATAAACTCTCGCGACCACAAGCGCCAATACTGGGGTCTGCAAAAATGCTCCCGAGCCAACAACTCAAAACAGACGACAATCGAATTTAGAATGAAACATAAAGTGAAACTGAAGATAGTTCTGAAACCTTTAACGGTCGATTCTTGTAAGAAGTCAACCTACATCCCGCATGCCCTTCCTGACGCCATCCAGATAAATAATTATCTCGCACGGGGTTAGCAGCTAGCGACACTTGTGTGTTTAACAGCCTTACTGAAGGCCCTGTAGCGCATGATTTCGTATTTGAGGCGCCAAAACTTGAACTCAGGTCCTCTGGAAGTCCGACGCCTTATCCATAATACCACAGCGCCTCACTGTGAATTTAAAAATAAATATAATTTCAAAACTTAACACAATAAGGCGAGGCACGATAGGCAACTGACCAGTTCGACGTCAATAACCGACTGGTGGATCGTGAGGTTGGGCTTCAGGCCCTCGATGTCTTGTTGGTAGTGTTCGGCTGCTTGATAGAAGTGAGGCTGGGACAGCAGCAACGGGTAGTTGTCTGGCAACAGATGCACAAAACACATATTTACTCACACCATACATCACATTATGAAGTAGTAACACACATGTAGTAACGCAATAGATTACACTGTATTCGAACTTGTGAAGCTAAGTAGGCCTACTGTTACAATAGGTTTACCAGCTAAGAGAATTTCTGGTAAATATCAGTAACTACCGTTCGATTTTAAAGTAAGAGTTACTTATAATAATAATAATAATAATAATAATCATCATCGTTTTTGACGTCCATTCTTATGCGCTACAGACAAGCCTGTAACACCGTGTCCATGTTAACACAGGCTAGATGTCTATATTGGAGCCGGGTTTTTACGGCCAGATGCCCTTCCTGTCGCCAACTAGAATAATAAATTACTCTGGACGATGATTATCAGCTAGCGACACTTGTGTGTTTAACACCCTTGCTGAGGGGCCTGTAACGCCGTGGTTTCATAGTTGCCGGCGCCGGGACTCGAATCCAGGACCTCTGGACTCGAAGTCCAACGCCTCAACCACTACACCACAGCGCCTCGCTATTACGTAATAAACTTTCAAAGTTTTGTTGAAATACACTAGCCAACTGGCTAGGCCATGACAGACGATGCGCAAAAAATATCCAGCTTGTACAAAAAACCAGCTAGACCAACATTCTAGAAGATTGCAACACGCTGAATTGTGACGCAGTTAATTGTAACTCGGTATCTTACAGAAGGGAGTTTCCTGAACCGAATTAAAATGAAAGACGGCCTTAAATGATACGGAGGCTCAGGCGATGAACAGGCGAACCTGTTAAGAGTTAGCACGGAGCGTATGTCGCTGCTGATCAAGACAACACACATGACTTTGTGTAAGGTTGTGAGTTCAGTACAAGCATGCAGTAAATGAAGAAGAACGCATGCCGTGAAAGGAGAGGTATGGATGGGAGAAATAGGGTACTCAAGGGAAGAACGGAGGGCAAGAGGACGAGGGGAGGAAAAAGCTCACAAATCGAGGGGATAGAAATGATAGATAAATTACTGAAAAGAAGATGCAACGGAAATATGAAGAGAGTGGAAGATGACCACCATGTGTAGAGAGGTTGGATATATATATATCTTCGTTCATTTGCAAGTAGACTGACAATCCACATCCCAGTACAGGATAACTGTCATGCAATAATGAATAAACAGAGTTGGCCAAGAATATGAAGAATCGATACACACATTATTAAACCGATACTATGATAGAACTGTTCAAATAATCTGAGCACAGGGTAATCAACGCACAAGAAAATATATGGATACTGAAGAAAAATACAAAACTGACAAAGGATAGAATGCACGTTAAAGATAAAGTGAATAAAATATGGTGAGGGGGGGACAGTCAATAGGTATTCTATATATTATAGGATGCCTGCGACCTGCCGTTTGGCAGTGCACTAGAGACTCCTTTTCCAATTGCACTTTTCAAATTCCAACTGCACAATCTGCGTACAACTGCACGCTGTGTGTACAACTGCACGCTGTGTGTACAACTGCACGTTGTGTGTACAACTGCACATTCTGTGTACAGCTGCACATTCTGTGAACAGCTGCACATTTTGTGAACAGCTGCACATTTTGTGTACAGCTGCACATTCTGTATACAACTGCACATTCTGTGTACAACAGCACATTCTGTGTACTACTGCATATTCTGTATACAACTGTACATTCTGTGTACAACTGCACATTCTGTGTACTACTGCACATTCTGCATACAACTGAACGTTGTGTGTACAACTGCAAATTCTCTGTACTACTTCACATTCTGTATACTAGTGCACGTTGTGTCTACAACTGCACGTTCTGTGTACAACTGCACATTGTGTGTACTACTGCACATTCTGTGTAAATGCACATTCTGTGCATAACTGTACGTTGTGTGTACAACTGCACATTCTGTGCACAACAGCACATTCTGCGTACAACTACACAATCTGTGTACAACTGCACATGCTGCGTACAACAGCACTTGCTACAGTACGCGCTGACCCCAGCAGGTGGAGACGTTGAGCACGCCGCTGTCCGTGCAGTGGCCCGGCGGCACGCAGAAGCCTTCGTTCTGTTTGCTGCGTGCGAGCACTGCGCGCGGCAGGCTATAGCGCTGTGTCCTCACACCCAGTCCCTGACCACGCGCCATCCCAATATCAATATTTTACACAGAGAAATATAATCTTCTCAAGCAAAATCAATTAAGTAAATTCGTCGTTTCTGGAGAGGACCCAGACGGGCGACTACCTGACTTTAAACGTACTTTAAATGTATTTTAATGTTTTCAGTGTATTTGAATGTATTTTAATGCATTTTAACGTATGTCAATGGATTTTAATGTATTTTAATGTATTTTAATGTATTAAGTAAATAGTAAACATCCATAACCCAATATATAAGCCAATTTTCCTTTTTTTAACGTCTCAGGTACGCAAGTCTTTAAATAGCAGATTGCAAACCATAAATAGATCCATTTGTTTTTTTTTCCGTCCTTTTCGTCCTTTTTCGTCTGCCCCTTATTTTTTTGCATAGCATGCCGAAATATAACCGTATCTAACTCAATCTAATACCGTATCTAATACAATATCAAAATGCCGTATCTAAAAAGATACGATTTGCAACACAAAAGATTACTTAGACTGTTCATTAAATGCAATTGGAGAAACAATTTAACCGGCTTCTTTACTTTTACATTCATGTAATCACAATAAAACATACAAGACGTATGAATACCTAAATAAAGATTAAAATATTGTTACCATAAAAGACTTAAAAAACAATTATACGGTAGGCTATCAGTCCACTGGCTAAATGCTAAGGATAGTCCACTGAGTCTATCAGACTCCAATAAAAAATGCGATTATTTCATGCTTTTTGAGCTCTTCGTTAAGTAAAGTGGAGTGCACCAGCGGAGTGCTTGAGATACAATGAAAAATCCAATGCTGCACTGCATAGACTAAGTGGATAGCCTCACTGGACTATCCTTAGCATTTAGCCAGCGGACTGATAGCCTACCGTACAATTGTTTTTTAAGTCTTTTATGGTAACAATATTTTTTATCTTTAATTAGGTATCGCATAGGTTTTATTTCTTGTATGCTTTATTGTGATTACCTGATGATGTATTCAAGTTATGGCTGTTCTACAACAAAGTTGTTTACACCACGCCAACAAGCACTTTCACGCTGATAGACTATGTAAGAACGCGCGCATCATATAGAAACAGATCAAGCTATAAAACATACATACGCGAATAGGTTACCTAATGCTAATATCATTGCTGAAATATTACCTATGCCCACGAAAAGGTTCATTACTCGACAGAAAGCGGATTTGAACACGCGACCTCCCGCTCGAGAGGCGAACCACAACTATCCACTGTACCGCCGAATCGTTCAAATTCACACGGGGCCTTCCCTGGCCTTATTGTAAACTGTTGTTAGGATCAACAAATAAATAAATTAACAACGGTAGGTCTATGGAATGGTGTCAATAGGCCAACATCTGAGGCGGCACAAAGCGATACAAGACGAGTCCAACCGACTAAAACAACGTTGTCTGAAAGCGTGATTTTATGCAGGCAGGGGCGTAGCGTGGGGGGGGGCAGAGGGGGGCATTGCCCCCCTGCTGGAGTCTCTGCCCCCCTTGCTCCAAAATAGTTACTATAGACTTATGGGCTTGCCCCCCTGCTGGAGTCTCTGCCCCCCTTGCTCCCAAATAGTTACTATAGACTTATGGGCTTGCCCCCCTGCTCTTTGTAGAAATAAACCCTTTGCCCTCCCTGCTCTGATGAAATGAAAGCTATGCCCCCCTGCTCTGTGTAGAGTTTAAAAAAATTCTGTCAGCACCCCCCCCCCCGGGAATTCAATTCGAGGAGAAAAGTGTCACAAATGTCGCGTAGTAAGCAGAGCGCCAAAATATCTGCCCCCCCCCCCTGCTATTCTTGCCCCCCGGCTGAGAATGGTCACGCTACGGCCCTGCATGCATGCATGAAAAAAACTACAAACGGCGAGTCAAAACGTCAAAAACGTCAAAAGTCAAACGTCACAACGCTATAATGACTGCTGCTGCTGCAAGCACACGCGCGCACTAGCAGTCAATGGAACAGTGACGTCATTTCGCCGGTTTTTATTTTTTTCCTTGCATGCACGAAGTAGCAGTTTTATGCATGCGTCGGATTACTGTGCAGCATTAAATTCTTTCTGCATCTTATTTTGGCGGCTTAGCCTCTCAGAAATTTTGCTCAATGCACTCAATTTTTGCGCGTTTTGAGGACTGTACATTATATAAAGCTTCAACAGCTTTATTTTTGCGCATGTAATTTGGCAAAACTGTATGCAGGCGAAAACTTAATGTTTTACAGAATACTCTAAATCTCTCATGCTAGGCCTACGTCGGACGGTGTCAGGCTGTCTGCAGGGGCTGACGGCTCGGTCGCGGTGTAGTAGAGCGAACGACACCAGGCGGGACTGAAGACGTCGAGCCGCTGCGACACGCCCAGCTCTGGCCCCCATCTCGTCCCGTCTGAAACGCGCGCCACATGTTACACCGAGGGCGAATCCAGGGGAGGCATGGGGCAATGGCTCTCTCTCACTCTACTCAAAGTCTTAGGGCTGCTTTCTCCAACACGGATTTAATGGTGGTTCAGGATTTAACCCATCTTCTTGCACAGGCTAAATCCTGAACCACCATTACATCCGTGTTGGAGAAATCAGCCCTTAATATTTACCTCTAAAGTAGTTCAAAATCACAAAATGACTCTCCCGCTCCCCGACTTGTCATTGAAACTTAGATGCAATTCATAATGACGCCATCGAAAGCTCTGTCGGCATCCTTCCCTCTCCCTCATCCGCGCGTTTGTGACCGGCGGAATACGCTCTTTTTGCTAACCTAGCAAGATTCGGGAAAAACTTCTACTCTCACACCTCCCCCCGCGCTCGCTTGTTTTTCTCATAATAAGTTATTCAACTTCTTCTTCAACTTCTCTGCTGCATTCCACCCTAACGGATGATTATTTGCAGGGCTGACGAAATTAAGCACCTTTGCCAAGGGTGCACGAAGTAAGTCAAAAGCTTTTGCCGCGGCCGGGGTTCGAAGCGACTCTCTGCCACACTCGCAATCCGAAGTCCGCGACTTAGACAACTCGGCCACAACGCTTCGCCATGACATCGAATGTTTGGATAATGCGCCCCTCCACTTCTAAGAGCTAGATCCGAATCTGTGTTGCGCACATGGGCGCCCGCACATTGATGCAAGGAAGTGCACTTGCACATCCATAAAAAGCAGTTTTAACCCCCCTGGAAAAGCTGTTTGCACCCTCCTGTGCACCCCCTGGCCTGTTTTGAATGGATTGGATTCTGGAGTGAGGTGGCGGTTTCGGGGGGGGGGGTTGCTAGTTAAGCCGGTCTGTCACAAGCAACAACTTACGCATTATGTGTTCTGGAGGCTAAAAAGCGAATGTTTGGAGGTTAAAAAATTTGTGTTAGCACTCCCCCCCCGCTCGAGATGTTTTCATCCCCCCTGATCTAAAAAGTGTCTCTTGCACCCGCATGGATAATATCCTGCGGGCGCCTATGGTTACACATGTGACACTCATCTTAACATGTGACACTTGGTGTTGTTGTTGTTGTAGCCCCTTGCTTGGAGAAGGTGATGCCCCATTGCACCAGCTGATGGTCGCTGGTGGTGGTTCCACCGTAGACTGGTAGGCATCATAGGAACACCTGTGGCTGACGAATTCAAACCACCCTTGCCAAAAGGTGCACGAAGCGACTCAAAATCTTTGCCTCTGACGGGATTCGAATCGGCAACTGCTGCACTCGTAATCCGAGACCGCGACTTACATCACTCGGTCACAACGCTTCGTCCTGACCAATGGTGGCAGCAGGGACAGGGCTGCCGGGCACAGTTTAATGTCATGTCCGGGACAAGTGTCACTTGGTGCACACATCACACTTAGCTCAACATGTGACACTTGGTGCTCACATCGCACTTAATGTTTCAATTTTTTAAGTTTATGTCGCAATCACTATCCATATCCGCTGCAGGACTTTCAAGAAGACGCCCAGGCAGTGAGGAGACGGTTGCCCCTCACTCCTGACTCCTTGTTGACTGGAAGCAAAGCCGTGTCTCAGAAATCTGTGTGAAGTGGTACGTGAAATAAATTTTCTTACCTTTTATTATCAAGAATCAATTTACTTTCATTAATCGCAATTTTTGTCGTCTATCATAACATAATGAACGAAAGGATATTTCTTTGGGCGTGGCCTAATTTTTCAGAGGCTCTTGCGGGCGTAGTGTGGGACTGCGATCTGGATGTATATCGCTGTATATTGGGCCTAGCCTTATGCCGAGATTACGTTTCTCTTAGCGACCAGCCTCATATGACGCAAGGCAATGTCGTTCACCGACGATAAAACATCTCTGCTTCGGCCTGCACGGGTCCTAAGGGCTCCGATAGAAGGGCTACGGATCTTTGGAGCTCCGGGATGCGGGTTTGCGGGGCACGGGCAGGGGAAGGTGCACGGGCAGGGACAGGGTCAGCTAGTTCTGATAAATGTTCACGCTTTCCGATGAGAAAAAGCGTTTGAGCCCTGGTGAGGACTATGTCAACAGAGGTTTGAGGACCTAACTAACAAACTTCTTTTTTATCTTGTAATCTGTTAATGTCCATGTTTTCACACAGGTTTATGCGTTTTCGCCCGCCCTGACCAGGACTGCTGGAGCTGGGTTTTTACGGCCGGATGCCCTTCCTGACGCCAGCCAAATAAATAACCTATGGTGCTTAATTTTTTTGGCCCGATTCCGTTCCTGACGCCAATCAAATAAATAATTATCTGGTTCGGCGTTAGCAGCTAGCGACACTTGAGCGCTTAACAGCCTTGCTGAAGGACCTATAACGCATGGTTTCATAGTTGCCAGCGCGGGGATGAGTCTCTAGAATGACCGGGTCTCTGGAACTCGAGTCCGATGCCTGAACCTCTAGACCTACACCACAGCGCTTCGCCTTCGCATGTGAGAATTATTAAAATATTTTAGGCAACAGAAAATTTGTAGAGCAGCTAAGCTTTATATTTGAAACAATCGTTGACCTGTTCCACGTATAGAGTTGCTGTATTCTGTAGACCAGTAATTTAACTGCCTGAAAGAGTAACAAAAAATTAATAAATAAAAATAGCCAAATAGCACTAGTAATGATCTATATTATTTGTGATACTAACAGTGTCAATTTAGTGCAAAAGTACAGTATCAGAAGACATGAATGCTCTAAGCAAAGTTTTAATAAACTCATCGCGATACATGTAGCTTAGTTTCATCACTTTCATCAGCAAACTAAATTCACTTCAGCAACAACATCAATAGGAAAATAAATAAATAGATTAGACCCTTTTAGATAAAATAATTCTAAAACATAACTTTCTATAAAAAATGACAATAACTTCTGAAGTATTTAATACTCTTCCTGATTTTTTTGTGTCTGCTCCGTTTTATTTAAACTGCTAACCAGATTTGTGAGCAGACCCTCAACCTCTACCGTTCTATTTAAAGTGCATCATAAAAATACTCGTAGCGAAATTGCACTCAACAAAAATTTAATGTGTTTGCTACCTTTTTCAAAGATACAATCTTTACTAAAAATAAATAGAACATAACAAAATGTTAAGTTTACAGAGCCTATAATTTACGTTGTCAGACAACCGACTTTTGTCCGTTCCACTCGAGCACATCGACCAAAGTGCTGAGGTCCTTAACTCCAGTCGATATCGTGAAGTTATTTCGTCTCGCGCCCTTCTCCTCACCGGCCTTCAGAACACAGCAGCCGACATACAAGAAGCGTGCTGACAACTCTTATATAATAGTAGTAGTGGGAGTGGGAGTAGTAGTAGTAGTAGTAGTAGTAGTAGTAGTAGTAGTAGTAGTAGTAGTGGGAGTAGTAGTGGGAGTGGAGTAGGAGTGGGAGTGAGAGTAGTAGTAGTAGTAGTAGTAGTAGCAGAGTAGTAGTAGTAGTGGGAATATAGTGGGAGTGGAAACAGTAGCAATAGTAGCAGGAGCATTGCTGACAATTTGCTACACGCCCGCTTACCAGGACACACACATTCGGTCGCGGGACGAAATGTTTCCTAAGCAAAATCCAGCAATAATCCGAAGTTGTAAATGTTCCACAGCACTCCACCCAATAAGAAATAATTATTGCAGTTCATTCCTGAAGGACTCCAGTAAGTCTAGTTCACGCAGTGCTTGTGGAAAACTGTTCAACACAGTTTGAGCAGGTCGCTCTTAACCTGTCCATTCCCCAAGCAGATTAACTAACTACTTGAGGTCTGAAAATTGGCGTAGCCTCCTATGATATTGAAGATATCCCTACGTCACAGTTTTCCTAATTTTGCATTAATCGGATCATAGATTTCAGACAGAGAGTTTCCA
The DNA here is from genome assembly GCA_034695025.1 of Chamaedrilus cognettii. NCBI lineage: Eukaryota > Metazoa > Annelida > Clitellata > Enchytraeida > Enchytraeidae > Chamaedrilus > Chamaedrilus cognettii. Next base: position 12,381 of record JAQIWG010003000.1, read on the forward strand.
GTCCGTGACACCACAGGCTTTCAGAAGCACTGGCCCAGTAAATCAAATGTAATGCACAAGAAGCTCAGTTACACAAGTTTCAATTCACTCAAAGAACCTGGTAGGCCAGTCCGAACTTGGTGTCCTTGAAGAGCGTGATGTTGTACTTGTACTTGAGCAGGAGATTGGCTCGCTCGAGCGCCTCGCTGCGGTAGCCCCACAGGAGGTCGTGAACCGTTAGGGGGGTGAGCAGATGTTCGTCGCAGAGCTCAGTTAGCAGAAAGTCGATCGTCGCAGTGACGTTCTCGTCAGCGTCGCGCAACCACGTCACCAGCGTCTGCACCGCGACCGCATGATCGGCATCACAGAACAGGACCGCATGATAAAACCGGACCGCATCATAGAACAGGACCGCATCATGAAACCGGACTACAACATAGAACCGGACCGCATCATAGAACAGGACAGCATTATAGAACCTATGATTTTTGCCTATTATTTAAATTGCAAAAGCAACAATTCCTTCAAAACATCTAATTCTATACCAGTGAAAAGTTGTTTCTGTAGGAAATCCATGCATGATAATAGGGGATTTATTCAGACTAGCTAGACTAGATAATATCACTTCGATAAATTTAAACCAATCGCAGCTTCATTGAAAGATGCGCCTATGAACGCAGTTATTAACCGGTTAATGAATCGATAAATTACATGTACTTCATTGCTTCATAGGCTCATTGATTAGTATTTGAATCAAAATGGCTATTGGCACTTCATTTAACAAATAACCTAAAGCTTTTAAAGCTGCAAACCTTTCAATTTTGATCTTTGTAAGAAAATTAAAAGGCGCAGAGACTAAAACACTGGCAACTAAAAACAGCATAGCATACATAAGAATTTGCAAAATTCTGATAAACTTAATTTAAGGAACACCTTCCATATTTTAACATTGTAAAATAAGATGCTCAAGAACCAAAGACGGTTCGCTTTTGCTCACAACTATTTTTTCTTCAGTTCCCTATAGAGAATTCACAAACGAAGTGAGTCCTGCACAGATAATTGGTCTTAACAAGTTCACTGGTTTTTAAACTTAGAATTAATTAGAAAGATAGCTCTATTTTCATGCTTTTTAGATCTCTCGTGCAGTAAAGTGGACAGCTTATTTTAAAAGCAATTGTTATTTATTAATTATTTCTAGATTGCTCTGTAATTTTAAAGAGAGCTAAGGAGCGCAGACCAGGACAGGAATGTTGACCGTGGTCACGCTGTCGTTCTCCAGTCCGAACGAGAGCGAGGGTTCGAAGTGGTGACGATTCGTCTCCGTGTAGCGCAGCTCCTCATTGGACGCGTCAAAGCTGATGCCACTGCGCGTCATGTTCACTCTGTTAAGCAAAATACATTGTTGAAACACAATGAATCTTGATTTTAGGTCAATAATAATGAATTGTCTAATTGATAATGAATAGTCTAATTGACACAGTGTGTAGCCGAAATGATAATTAATAGCTGAAGCTGAAGGTTATTCATTTGCAAACAGTGTAAATAAAGTGTCTCGACAGACCAGTGGGAGCGGTAACTTATGACCCCTTGTATGTCCAATCTCTTGCCTGCTGGACTTTTTTCCCGTTTCGTACAGAACTCACATGCGGGGGGGGGGTTTACTAACAGAAAATTTTCTGAAAATTTTCTCCTATTGTGACCATTTTTCTACTCTCATTGCCACTTTTATCCACTTTTGAACACTACCATGCCTTCAATCAACTAAAAAACACGCACCAACTATCACTTAAACTCCATATACAACCTCCATTGAAACTTACTATGTCAAAAATGTTTTTTTTTAATAAGCAGTGGGAGTGCTCGCTCTGAAGCAGGGGGAGCACTAATGTTAACAGTGCTAGTTCAAATTTGAGTGAGCAGTTTGAGCGCCGCTCCCGTGCGCTCCCCCCAACTTTGACCACTGGGAGGGCGAAAGCATGAGTTTTTTTCCATTAAAAATTGCGTGATAGACAGTGGCAATGCGCGACATCAAAAGGTCAAATGCATTGAGTGTTCTCAGCTGGCGTGTCAAATTTAAGTGAAATGGAGGGGTCTGGTCTGAGAAAGAGAGAGGCATTTACATATATTATGACACCAGTAACTTGGTCAAAAAAGCTACGTCCCAATACCAACCCCCTCCCACCCCTCGGTCAGTATACCCCAAAATATCCCTGGATTCACTCAAAAGCAAAATAGTCACTGTCCGCAGGACGAAAAACTGAAGTCATCCATCCTCCCACTACCAACCAATTCTGGATTCGTGCTAGGATTTGCGTCTTACTGCGGCTTGTACGTCCGTTTAGTGAGCGTATACAAAACCTGACGAAATTTGACCCCCCTCTCATGTAGACGATATTAAGAAAAATCAGCTCCAAGGGAGCATTAGTGCACCAGAGCCCCCCACTCCCCCACACCCCTAGATAGGTTCCTCCGCTATATTTATTTTTTTATTACTTATTGTTTTACAACATGTTTTTTGCTGCATATTTTGCGGTTTTGCCTCTCAAATATTTTGCTACATTAAGTTACTTTACTCCGCTTTGGCTACTTAAATTCCACGTTTTTGCGGACAGCCCTTTTAAAGCCAATAACTTATGCAGCTTTATTTTCGCGCTTGTAATTTTAGCGCAGTATATAGAATCTAATTAGGTTCCGTTCTATATACTGTGATTTTAGTGAGTTGCACCGATTCGCGAAATTTTCAAAAATTGCATGCACGTGACCATTTCATACTTTGCAGTAGCCTATTTCAACTTAACGTTGAAATCAGTGTCGTTGAACAACTCATTGCACATCTCTCTCTCTATCTCGCAGAGCCATAGGTGCGCCCTTTCATCACACCTCTCGGTCAAGTGCCCTCGTCCTTGCCGTCGAAACCGGAATATTCCACTGTTTCCTTTGCTGGCCAATCCACGTTGTCCTAGGGCGACCGGGGGCCTTTTCCATCCTGGTGGGACCCGCCGGGCCATGAAAACGTTCCTGCGAGCTTGAGGGACATATGGGCCAGTGACAAAGGGTTCATCCTAGCAACGTGACCAAAGAGGGATTGTCTGCGTTGCAGGATCAGATCTTCTATGTGAGAGAGGCCCGCACGGCGAATGATTTCCGTGTTCTTCACCTCATGTGACCAGCGGACACCCAGTATAATTTTGGCTACCCAATGTCAAACGCACAAGGTTGGCACTTCACAGCACGCAGAATGCATAAACCTATTTTACAAACAACAATAGTTCTACATATGTGTGGAGCCACAAGCAGCAGCTGGCTGTCGGCACATCCTACACATGTAGGCTATGTTCAACAACAAAAAGCGAACTCAATCCTCTGATAGTTTTTTGATTAAGTCCTTACTGCGTAAAACTGTGTCGTCTTTGGATGAAATGGTAATTCATCCAAAGAAGGCCTAAGCTTATGCATGAGAAATTGATCCGTAAAGGAATGCCGGATCATTTTTCCACTCTAGGCGTCCACAGCTAGTATAGTAGGCCTAAATGTAGCACAGAATTGTATTTGGTTGTTTGGAAAAGATTTGGATCGTGGTACTGAGTGGCAACACAGCTCTGCAAATGTTAAATGACGTCGTCGTTGGAACTTAATGTCTTTTTCATCAACAATAAATACATTGCTACACACCAACTAAACCTAGAAACTGATTGTGAATTGTAATAGATAAAATTGAAACGGCTAGTGCTAAATCAACCTATTTTGGTGCGTACTACAAACTCTACGAAAACGATACTATATCACTTGGTCACCTCAGCTCTTCATTAAAACTTCTACAAAAAAAAAATTCAAATGTTTATCTTGCTGGTGATTTTAATTTACCAGATATTGATTGGGAACTATGAACTACAAAATCAAATTCATGACATAAAATTATCCATGAAGACTTTTTAGAAATCTATACTCTAGAAATCTAAACTAAACTCAACGACAATAAGTTAATCCAAATTGTTAAACAACCAACAAGGGGCTCAAACATTCTCGATCTTTTCGTAACCAATAACCCTTCACTCATTTTGTCTCAAAACAATTTGCCCAGCCTCGGCGACTCTGGTCACGATATATTTCTTGTTGAAATCACACTACGCCCATTAGCTAGTTAAAAAAATCTATTCCTAGGCCGCAATACAATAGAACGCATTGGGATACTTTCAAAGAACATAGGGACAAATTTACTGATGATTTCTTAAGACTGGAACATGACAATATGACAGTTGAAGAACTCTGGAAATTATTCAAAGACGAATTGAACCAAGCAACATTGAAATATGTTCCCTATAAAGTGTTTCGATCAAGAAAATTACCCTGGATAACTAAATATGTCATCCGACTAATTCACAGAAGAGACAAATTACACATCAAAATTAAGAAAGGTAAAACTGAATTGATGCACAAATAAAAACTTTTGAAATCAAAAGTTAAGCGTGAAATGAGGAAAGCTTACTGGATTTACGTTGATTCAATCATCTCGTACAATCCTGATCAAAATCAATCAGAGATGCGCTCCACTAATAAAAAATTCTGGTCTTTTATCTCTAGTCATAAGAAGGATAGTGCCTCAATCCTACCTTTGAAATCATTTGGCAATGTTTATTCAACTGCTATGGATAAGGCAAATATTTTAAATTTACAATTTCAGTCTGCTTTCTCGTCAGCCTGTCCCCTAAGCTTAAAGCAACTTTGTTCGTCTGCTCTTTCGAACCTTCTCCCATGCAAAAGTACCCTCATTGAATGTTATTCAGGAGTCCAAACCTAGTTAAGCCCATCCAATGCCTGAAATTGTAATGACGTTAACTGGTATTGGTAAACTTCTTCGCGGTATAAATCCTTTCAAGGCTTGTGGTCCAGATCAGTTTAGATCAAGAATTTTAAAGGATTTACATAAGCTACCATTTTGATTTTTGAACTGGATGTGATCATGTGACGGCACGTTAGGTGAAACCTAAAGATTTTGCAATCACAAGAAATGTGCCTAATTTATATCAAACTTGTATTACATCCTTTCAAAACTGAATAGCGCAGCCTACTTTACATTGCAAATATAACACAAAACGAGACTCCGGGGTTTAGTAGCCGGTAGATAGACATTATAGGCTCAAGCAGGCCACCTGTATGTATATGGACCAGTCTCGTTGACAATCGGGACTGCGTGTCTCTTGATGACGTCATCTGCATTGATGACCGTGAGGAAGTAGTAGCTCGTGTAGCGGGAGCCGTGGTAGCCTGACTGCCAGGCCTTGTAAGCGTTTGAGTCAGGCGCTAACGCAAATTTCTAAAAGGCAAAACAATAACCCAAGCAACTTATAACTTTTTTTAAAGGTCTTCTGATTCGGTAACGATTTGTTGCAATTAAATAATAATTTAATTTATTCTGGTTAACCTTTATTCAAAAGCAAAAACAAATATCAGATCAACGCAGCGCCATCTTGTAGCCTACATGTATGTTCGTATAGCTCTGCTTAGTTCTGTGTCTATCATTTGAACTGCCTACTGTATGTATGTATATGTATGTATATTTAACTTTTAACGCATCAAGAATATGTCATGCAAACGGAGATGGAAAAACATCATTTGCTTGAATCGTAGCTGCGGGAGAAGTGCAACAGACTACATACAGAAAGCGGACCGCCTACTGAACGTTTATATCATGTAGGCTGCTATGACCAATGACTTAACATCAAGTTATTGTCATGATTCATGTTAGAAATGCCTCAGTCACGCACAGTGGCACACTTCTTAAGATTTTTAGAAATCTTTCCTAAGTAAAAGCTGAAACAAATAATATCCATTCGGCGACCGCTGTAACGTCAGTCACGTCATCATAATGCTTGCGCCGACGGTACGGTTCGGAGTTTCCAATGAAAAATACAAGATTTTCTAAAGATTCTCTGAAGACAATCTTAGTCAGGATCGTAAGCCCCCCCTGTTGGAATGAGCGAAGCCCATCTAAGTTAAAGATTGACATTATAGATTTGAGATTTACGAGTGCGAGCCCCCCCTGAGAGGATTATGAAGCCTCCAAGTCTCAAAACAGAGTGTTTTTGAACGCTTTAAAGGTAAACAAATTCTGTGAGCACCCATCCCCCCACCCCCCCGCTCGTGATTTTTGTACCGAGAGAAAAAGTCGTTGTGATTTCTCCAAGCCACCCTGAGCCCCACCTGCCGTGGAAGGCTGGAACCGCTACTGTAGGCAACCGCTGGTGTAGGCAAGGTGACACAAACTCATGCATCCATGAGACATACCCTATGAGAGCTGCCTGCATTTTTGCACGCTGCAGTCTTACTTTCTTACTAAGAGGCTTGATGAATTACGATTCAGCTTTATATTGCATTTTCCTTAAGATCCGTTTCAATCCGCGTCTGCGTCTTCAGTTTTAACTCTGTCAACGATTCAGGCTATGCTACATGATCATGGTGTGTTCGAACAAAACATGTACAGTATTGCTCAAAAGTTTGAGCCCACCAAGTAAACCGTTCAAGGTTAAATTCCAATTATATTTATCAGGCATCA
>JAQIWG010003001.1:0-18911 GCA_034695025.1 Chamaedrilus cognettii
TATACCCCCCCCCCCCCCCCCCGGTCGTGAGTTTTGTCCTGAATGGAAAAATTACTTGTACACTGCTTGAGTCAGTGTACTCTTAAGCTCCCCCCCTGCATGCTTTGATCGTTGAAATTGCCACTGGTCGAGGCGTGGTTATTTGCTAACGATTTGCCTCACTGCTAGCCCATCCTAGTTTTATTAATAGAGGCTACAGCTGCTCTCTACATGCATAGGCCTAGCTAGAGAGATGAGAAATACTACAGCAACTGTACTAGGGCATTATCAACGTTGGTTTATTATAAATAGGCCAACGTTGACTGTCATGCATATAATGTCTGCAGCTTGAGGGCTTGACTTGAGTCATGGCAAAAACACCGTTGATTTACCTGGTTAGAGAATTGTTTTTGAAGTTAGGAAAGGACAAACCGTAATCCTCGTAGTCTGCAGCAGTTTGCAGTGACATGATTGCGTCGAAATCAGCAAAATTTTTTTTCCTCGTTACGTTGATTGCTACCATTGATTTGGTGAAATGAAGTTTATGTATTATTGCTCATTCGAGCGATAGTTGACATTTAGCGAACAATCGGGTGACGACGTCTCGGGTGAAATATGATTCAGCTGCCGTCGAGATCAAAGTTTAAGTGCTGAGAAATATTCTAGCAACTCGGGCCTAGGCCGATATTGAAAAAGGTTTTCCTCATAATACATCACCGGGAGACATTCCGGCAAACCAGGTGAGTTTTAGGTTACGGTCGACTGCGCATTAGAGGCTTACCCTAACAATGTGGCCTACACGTTGCGGATCTCTAACCAGTGCCGGATTTACAGCGGGGCACACGGGGCACGTGCCCCGGGTCTCCGCAAACCAGGGGGCCTTCGCAAATCATGCGCATAAAATAAAACAAATTACAGTTGATTTGAAGCGTAAGCCTGCAGCTACAAAACAGCGCTGAAGCAGTAAATTTACCGAATAATTTAGTAGCGTATATGCACGCATTATTCGAAGAAGCTGCTGCTGCAGCGTCAAATGAAGCACAATATGGTTAAAATATTATGCTAAAAGCATATTACTCATTTTCAATGGGAGCCTCCGCAGAATTTGTACCATGGGCCTTTTTAGGTGAAAATCCGGCCCTGTCACTAACGTTCAATTAGGCGGCCCTTTGATCCGGTTTGGCATTTTAAAATTGAACGAAAAAGCGACGAAAACCGACGCCTTTTAGAAGTTGATCTCATGATTAGTTTGGGCTGCATCGTTTAAATACGATCGTTTAAGTTAAGCCTATAGGCCTAATCCTTCTCGGATTTAGTTGCATTCGGCACATTTGTGATCATCGCAGGGATGGGATAGCAATGTGCTATTAGCGCTGTGATGATGCTGTAGTGTTTGAGTTTTCGCAACTCGACGATCAGGTCTGCGAATGGGCCACAATTGTCAATTGTACGTAGCGCAGAGTCGAAGTCTCTGTCGGCAGTGATGCGAATGAAGCCAAAGGTTCAAAGGCTATGAAGCCAAGTCCAGAGCCTCGAGTCGCAAGGCCAAAGAACAGGCCTCGAGTCGCAAGGCCAAGGCAGCGAGTTCCAAGACCAAGGCCGCGAGTTTCAAGACCAAGGTAGGGAATCTGTTGAAATCGCAAGGCCAAGGCGTCGAGTCGCAAGGTCAAGGATACCACCTTTCTGCCTTAAGGCCGCGGCCTCAGTCGAAGGCCAAAGCCTAGGCCTCACATCACTGTCTGCTGCTTAGAGTCTGGGAGCCAGGCATGAGGAGGAACGAATGAAGATGCATGTTCTAGCAATTGTAGCCCATGTTTCAGTCAGTGCTACTTCCGGTATCTAGATGTTTAATTAGCTTATGCCTATTTATAGGCTTGTTTAGTGTTACTTGAGCCTGAGTCTGGCGATGATTTCCGGTAGCTCTGTCAGCGCATGAACGAGTTATTTGACGCGCGAACAAAAGACCCCGTTTTATTCCAGCATTTGGCACGCGCGCTAAGCCTATCTGTCATCACACACGCCTAGTTTGCAATCAACATTTTAATTGCCTCGCGAGTTGAGAATTTAAAACCATTCAAGCTTGCCTAAACTCTAGAGGACTGTCAAAAAACCCGGTATCTTTTGAAAGCTTCTGCGCGTGGTCGGAAGTACAGTCCTGGCTAGGCTGCTTGAGCATAGAGCATGCACCGGTGTGCCTTGTGTCCGTGACTTTAATGTTTAGAGAGCCCGAGCGACGATACTGTAGCAGCTGTAATATGACATAGTAATGTCTACTGGTCTATGTATAGTTAGGCCCTTAGGTCGTCCATGCTTGGCGCCTTTAAGACTGACACGTGATTGACTCTAAGCCAAGTTTTATGAATACTGTTGTCGATTTACATTCTGTCGTAAATTTACTTCCTTATTATATTCGGATAAGTATTCTTCAACACGATGTGTTCCGTCATTTTTTTGCTCTAGTCTATCTATTTGGGTATAGACGTACATGTAGACAGCCCATAGCTACCGGTGCATGCGATCATAACATGGCTCACTAGTGCAATACGGGTAGCCTATAAATCTTTCCTGCAGACTTTTGAGTATAAAGTATTGTTCATTACTATTAGGCCAAGTCCGCTTTCTGTATGTAGTCTGTTGCACTTCTCCCGCACCTACGATTCACGCAAATGATGTCTTTCCATCTCCGTTTGCATGACATATTCTTGGTGCGTTAAAAGTGCAATATACATACATACATAGGCGTTGAAATTTGACTAAAAAGTACACATCTTACAACAACATTTTTAAAGGACGTGATTTAAAAGAGGCGATGGCTAGGAGCCCTGAGCTAATAGCACACAGGATAAGCTTGCCGCTTTATTCAAAGCGTTTTTGCATTAGAACGTCCATTGCAGTAACGAACTACATTGAATTTAGCATTGGACTACTTTCTAAACGTCACCGAATTCCCGGGCTAATGCGTGAAGCTCTCTGGACTTCTCTTCGCCGTGGTTCCCTAAAAACCGGAACCTCTGACGCTGAACGAGCGACGTTGCCAATATGCCACGTATTTTTATTAAATTTTTTGCGATTAACAATACAGTATTGCTGATAAAGTTTCAATTACGCTTGTTGCTGAATATTGTAAGCTTTTTGTAGTGTATAATATTGTAGACTCCTAATACACGGCTCACGCAAGGCTGAGCAACTACTGATAAAGGACTCTATTCATACCGTCAACAACCTTGCACCAACCATGCAATAAACATTGACTTTAAAATTTGGTTAAAGTTGCAAGATATTTGCGCAAAATCTGATTTTAAAAGACAACATATTCTAGAACGCAATGCTCCGCTGTGAAAGCGACAACGTTAAGCGAATTCGATGAGCGCGCTATCGATGACACTGCGTGGCGTGGCACCTCTGCACCTCTGCGCCTCTGCGCGCTCGCGTCAATGCTAACGGCAGGTGCATTAAAATTCCAAATTTCGATAACTTCGATGTGTGCCTATGTTTTTGAGCAAAACAGGGTTAAAATTTCACACAATTCCATCCATTATTAACGAAGATTTACAACCGTTATCCTGCGGTTTCGGTTATTTGGAACACGGCGCGTAATCGTTTTTGAGTTGTTTCGAAGAACAACAATTAATAACTTTATCGTTGTTCATTGTTTACTGGTTAATAAACAAAACTGACATTTGAATGCGCGCTGTCGATTATTCGTGCATAAATCGTTAAAGAGTTTCTATTATCAGCTGTTTTCAGCCATTTACTGTTCTATAATGCTAATGGATATGATGTTATCTTGACGCGACGTGGAAGTGTGAAGAAGCGTGAGAGAGGAGAAAACCCTGGTAGCAGTGAAACCACACATCCATCATCCGTCATGCATGTCCATTGCCCAATAGACTGTTTAATTGTTAGTGGCGGTTCTACGTGGAGCAGACGCCAGGCGTCCCCAGTTTAAGACTTGGCGTCATGGGTGGGGTTTAATTTTAGAGACGGTGTGTGAGTAACGAAGATAGTTATCGTCCGGTTTTGCGTAAGAGGGCCGCCACAAAACGGCCCCCCCTTCTTTGGTCGCCTTTTACGACTCGCCCGGGGGGCTCTGGGCTGCAAGTCTCTCATTTGTTCCCCGACGTGCTGAGGTGGCCTTGGCGTCATGCTGGCGTCCCAATTTTTTGGAAGGTTAACAGGGCCTTATTGCGGTGTTAGCTCTGTTTTATGATTGGCGTTCCCAGTTGGAAATGGCTGCCGTCACCCTGTTTTTTTAACGGGTAAAAGAAAGTATCTCCAGCTGAAAAAAATTTGCAATGGCTGGCCTCAAAAATGAACAATGACTGTTAAGGATAAAGAATGACCTAAAAATGGACAATGACGGCTAATAATGGCCTTACAATTTTCTATTAGCACCTCCCCTTCCGCGGTCGTGCGTTTGTAAATCTGCGCGTGGAGTGAAAAGTGAACTGTGAAAAGTGATTTGCGGCGTCACGGCGGCGTCTTCAAAGATAAAAAGTCCCGCAGCCGCCCCTGGGTCTGCACTAATACTGTATGTCGTAGACATTTCCACGCATCGTTGACTTGATGGGCGAACTATGTAAATTGTGACATGTTTGCGACATTTAAAAGTAGAAGTTGGTCGTATAAAAGCTGACGATGACGGTTCAAGCTGCTAGTTTTGTCGCCGCAGGTTGCTGGGATACGTTTAATAATTGATTTGCTGCGTCTGAATATACTTATACCATCGAGTTTGATTGAAATTCTGGATGAATTCTAAAGCAACAAGAGTCTCGCACGTTTGATACATGACAATATAGGAAAGGGAAGACAATAGTTGGACCAACTTGGACGAATTGCTTCTGCGTGGAAGAATTTCAACATCAGGTCAAAAAACTCTAGACATAGTGTGACGGTCAAGACGAAGAAGTCCACATACCGCCACAGTTCGTTAATCCGCTTGATATTCTACAAACCTCACTCGTTTCCTAACTCACTGACATCGGACCTAACTACTACGGGACTCCCCACATTGCGTCTACAAAGAATAAAATATTTCATTCGGCATGGAGAGATATTTTGCAGGATACTTCGAAGGGGAAAGCTTCTGCAGTCCAACAGGCAAGCGGCCATAGTCATGTTGTAGTCCATGCTGGGTGCTGTCGTTGATTTTAGACCTTGAAAGTTTTGAAGCACCTCTGGGATCCTTGTTGACAAATAATGCATGTTCAGGCCTACAGGCTTACTTGTATATTTATTTGAGTTGATGATTGAATGTAAACGATTATCGAAGATAAGTTGAAATGACATTTCTTTCAATATGATTGACGAAAACACTTGCAAACTTAGCTTTCAGTGAATGTGACAAGTTAAATTCTGGCACTTTTCCCAGTAATTTTAAACAATGGACTGAAACAATTTGCTGATAGTATTGTTGACCGTTCTGTTGCTTGTAACAGGCGATGAATTTTCCTTTGACTTCGACGACGTACATAACTGGATGTTTGGGTCCAATGACGAATGCTGCGGTAGGTCTTTAATATTTGGCTTTTTGTATGATAATCTTTATAAGTATTTTTGTTATGTTCTAGTATAATCATTAATATGTACTATGAATAATTGGACATGTCGCAGCGAGGCGCAGTGGTGTAATGGTTTAGACGTCAAACAGAAAGTCCTGAGACCTGGGTTCCAGTCCCGGCGCCGGATCTATGAAAAAGTGTATTACAGGCCCTTTAGCAAGGCTGTTAAACACACAAGTGTCGCTGGCTGCTAACCCCGTGCCGGATAATAACTCATTTGGTTGGCGTCAGGAAGGGCCTCGGGTCGTAAAAACTCAGCTCCGGCAGTCCTGATCATGGCGCAATACGTCAAACCTGTGTGAAAACATGAACACACATATAATCGACGTCAAAAGGGCTGTTAGTTAGTTAGTTGAACATCATTATCGTAACGTCAACATTTAATCAATAATAGTTTGCATAGTCTCATATGTAGTTAATGCAGCTTTAGGGCTAAATTGCTGTGTGCTGATAAGCTTTTAATATTAGGCGTCTTTGTATATATGTAAGTGTCACTGACCTAGAACTACATGCTGAACTCAGCTTATTAATATGAAGTGTTTATTTAGCGTAGGCCTTGATTGCACGAAGTAAGTTGTATGTAAACTGGGTCATATTCGCAATGAATCAGCTTGAATCACCCCCTGCAGGCCGGGGTAAAAATTTGGGATTGGCTTACAGCCCAGCAGAGCTCCCCGGGCGAGTCGCAAAAGGCGACTAAAGAAGGGGCAGCGGTTCTGCGCCGTCTCTCTTGCACAGAACCGGACTGCAGAGTCTTTGTTCTGCACACAAACTTCTAGACTACGAGCTATAGATAGGCCAAAGTTGTTTTGTTCGAGGCTACTAAAAACAAAAGCGATACAAAGCGATTAATCAGATTGATTCATTGTGCAGACTATTGAGCAGCGGCTAGCGGCGGCGTTTGCCCTGTGCACATCAACGTTTGATTGATCGCTTGATGGACTGCGCAACTGTCTATCGAAATTTATTTCGTCTTCAAATAAGGGTTAGGGCCCCGTTACTAGGGTTAGCAAGTTAGGGTTAGGGCTGCTTCAGGGTCAGGGTCAGGCTTCGGAGTAGTGCTAGAGTTTAGGGTTAGTCAAGATTATGAGTTATATTATGAGTTAGATTATTCGAAGTGGGCGTGGTATGTGCACAGGGCAAAGTCTGCCGCTGGATCCTTGTGACGATTGCTGTTTCAGATAATTGCAGCCCGCATCGAGACAACATCAGCAGTTCTACCGATGACGACCCTTCTCTGATGCTCAGCGAGTTACTGCCTCACAGCAGCTGGCAGGATATGAACCACCAATTCGATGAATCCAATTTGGCAACGAGACGATCGCAGTTGCCTCGCAGCGTTGAAGAAGCGAATTGCGCAGAAGAAGAAGACGAAGAAGAAGAAGAAGAAGAAGAGGAAAACGATGTTGATGGATCGCTGGAATATTCACCGGTATCAAGTGCGTAGGCCTAATTCATATTTTCAAAATATGTTGTCGGGTACAATATGATACAACTGGTTTGATATTTTTTGTTGATGTTGAACATCGCTAGCTGGTAATCGTAGTCCTGAGATTTTTATTACTCAAGTTGGCAACAGGAAGGGCATTTGGCCAAAAAACTCTGCTCAGCAAAAACGCTAAAACTTGTGTTAACATTTTTTTAACAATTTTTGGACAGAAAAACCATTTTGAGTGTCGTGCCTTTTATTGCATGAAGAGTCATCAGTGGCTGTCTGAAGCATGATGATTATCACAGACTAGATACCCTGGCAGCGTTGAACTCTTCTAAGCGCAGCTTTATGAATACTTAATTTTATTGGTTGGCTTGTTGTTGGCAGTCTTGACTTTAGAAGGCTTCTTTTATTTAATTGCTAGCGGTCAGCACATTTCTAGTCCACTTACGGCGTGTTCGATATGTTTGTGTTGACTCTGCTTTGAGGCAATGTATCCATTACTCAATATTTTTCATTATAATGAATTCTCTTTTAAGTAGAACTTATATCAAGCTACTTTAAGTAGAACTTATATCAAGCTACTTTACGTAGAATTTATATTAAGTATTCGCTGCGAAGCAGTAGAAAAATACACGACAACCTTGCACGGACACACAAGAAAAACTAAGATGCAGTGGCTGTCTAAATTTTAATACTAAAATTAAATTATTAAACTTGTCTAGCAATTATTGAAAATATTAAAAATGCTCACAGAATCCATGACAAATGATGGATTTGTGATCATAATTTCTTGATATATTCGATTATTTTCTATTCAGATTCGGCCCTGCACTGCCAAGAGATAGGCCTCTATCGGCCAGCCTCTGCTCTCAAGAACATTCCACGCGCTTCCAATACCACCAGGCCTACAGCCGTTCGCAGTGAGTTCGAATGCCAAGAATGGTTCTACAATGATCATCGCTGATTCGCAATATTTACATCGTTCACTATTATATATAGCTATCGTATTTATATTATTCGCACTCGACGACGCTTACTCTGGACGTTTATATTGGATTGGATATGGGTGACTCACAATCTTTGCCGCGGCCTCACAGCACGACCTAGACAACAGCAGTAGGGTGATACTATGGGCCCCAAGAGACTGTCTCGCTTGTCTAGAATAAGGCTAGGACCTGGTGCAGTATGTATAGCGGATATGTTGAGAAGGGGCAGGCTGAGATGGTTCAGCCAAGTGGAACATACGAATGAGGAAGGTTTGGGGAGGGGCAAGAAAATATGGATGGAGACAGTAGAAAGCGATATGGAGTAGTGAACTATGAATAGAGAGATGACAAAGAATCGAGAGTTATGGGGGAGTGTCATCATGGGAAACGTTCAACCTGTGCTAGCACGTAAAACGCAAATGATGATGATGATGAATCTCTCTTGTTCAGGAAGAAGTCGTCGTCGTCGCAACCAGCTGTGGCAGTTCCTGCTCCAGGCACTCGAGGACCCTCAGTGCAGCCCGCAGTACATCCGCTGGGAGGACCGCGAGCGAGGCATCTTCAGGTTCATCGAGTCGAAGAAGGTCGCTCAGATCTGGGGCGCGCTCAAGCAGCGCCGCAACATGACCTTTGAGTACTTCAGTCGAGCCATCAGGTCAGTCATCGCAGGGCTTACCTTAGTGTACAATCGTACAACAAATATCCAGTGGTAAATGGAAATGTTAAATTGAGTAGGGCGTGCTGCACGAACCAATGTAATCTTATAATTCACAAAATCCGATCTGTGGAAGAGCAATCTTTACTTTCAGTAGTTTGAGTTTTATCCTATCCTGTCTCAGCTGCTTGCCTATAGGCCTGCAATCAGTGTAGTACCCTTTCTGAGTGGTGCTCTATTATATATTATAAAAATGGCTAGTTAGATTCAATTCAACAAGTTTTAAAACTTTAGCAACTTGACTAGTCTGCTGTTTTTTGTGTGAAGATACTACTACGCTCAAGGGATCATGAACCGCGTATGTGGCGGAAGGAGGCTCGTCTACCAGTTTGGACCAAACGCCGAGGGTTGGCGTGATTACGCGCTGCGTCAGCAGGTGGCGCTTTGATGGTAACACTTCCTCGCAATAAATGAATCCGCGGTCGAAGAAAAGTTTGGCTTTGAATGGTGTTGATTTTAGTTAAATTTGAAGATCAAGATCAACGCTGTACTCCACCCGATGGCATCAAGAGCCAGATTGTATCGATACTGATTCAATATTTGGCCGGCCCCTTCCCCCCTCCCCCCTCCCGGCCCACGGATCACATTTGCCTTGAATTGGTTTTTTGAAAGTACTCCTCTTATCTAAGCTGAACATTAATGTTTTGGAGTGTGACCAACGTGCAATGTCGTGGTTAGAAAGATGCAGTGTGAAGAACATTGGATGTAAAAAATAGTCTACATTCATTATTGTCATTACAGCTGAATTTATTATTTAAATTATGGGCAATAAATGTTGATGAAGGGGCCTAATGAATAGGTACAAGCACCTCCTATTGTCCGCTCACTTGGATGAACACGTTTCAGCTAGCAAGATAAAAGTTCGGCATCTAGAATTCGTCATATTAACATCTCTTTTACTTTTTCTTTCAAATTTTACACGCGCGAGCACATGAGTATTTCATTGGCATTATTTTTGCATTGCGTATGTTAGTCCTTTCGTTTGGGGGTCATTCACATATTACATACAGCCATAAAATTGCATTTTTTCCACCCGCTCACCCCTTTTTTCAGCGTTGTAGCGCCGAGCCCTATCGTCACAGAAAAGTGTATAACAATTTTTAAAGCATCCACCCCAGAGGCAAAAAGTTAAACAATTTAAAAATCGCGAGACAGCCAAAAATTAAATCAAGGACTTCTCAATTAATCGTTTTCCATCGCCGTGATGGTCTTTATCATATTATACCTTCAAATTGAAAAATATGAGATTTTTGCGAAAATAAACGTTCGCTTAGGGTTTCATGTTTTTTTGTTTAATTTCATTTTCAAATACGTCGCTTGTCTCCCATCCACCCCTTATAACGGGTTATAACAAAATTTATACCCATCTACCAACCCGCAAGCATTATAATAAGTGAGTGATCCCTTAAAACGCGTCGAGCTGTGTTGAACTTAGAGTAGTATATCTTACACTTAGCGGAAGAGTAGACGTCATCAGATTTTTTACTTTCATGTATATTGTAACGCCACCCGGTGAAAATGTGTTGAACTGCTGCGATATTCTCAGAGAACTGAACTTTTTAGTGACTCGTTTGTTGTATTGAATTGAATTCTTTTGCGTGCGTTCGCTAGCTAGTTCTATAGTGTAGTTAAATGCAATTTTAGTGTTTGCTATACAATGTACATTGTACGTGATGTAATGATCACGCATTGGCCGTGCGTATTGGTTTTGATAATTAATATAAGACAAGTACAGTATTTTTAAATGATTCAAAAGGATATATTTCAAAAGTGTTTGAAATTTTAAATAGGCCTAATTAAAGGTTGATTATTGGGAATTAATTTTTCGCGAGACAATTTCTCTCAAAATTAAATAAAAGATAGCGTTCGCTGCAGATAAATTGAGCTGTTTACGCATCCCCTGCGTAAGCAGGGGATGCGACTCCAAAACGACGCTTGTACAATGCAATAATTGTATGTCATGTATGCGTGTGTACTTACGACCCCGATAAACTTCCAGTTTGGTTTGTGATTTTAATCTTTAGCAGTTAATTCTGATGTCGCAATGCGTGTTTTAAACATTGTAACGAATACATTTTTGAGTAGAATATTTTAGTATTTATTCAAGATTAGGCTTTCTATATAATTGGAACACTTAGCGCTTTTTTGAAAGTATTAGGCCTCGCAGTTTAATCGGATTTAGAGCGGTTTAATTGTGATCAAGACTTGCATTATGTCTGATCTTAGAAGATTAGTTTCATCTCGTTGTTATAGCTAATGCAGCGTGTGAGAACCACAGTGACTGTAGAAAGGCGTAAGTTTTTTTATCCGCATTATTCGTTGAAGTAACTCTAACATGTATATCTATGATGTTTTGGCATTAAACAGCATTTTGCGCTTCATTTCTGTCTAAATGTGCCTTTGATTTGCGGCTGGAATAGGCCTACTTCGTTTCATGTTTTGGTACCCGTTGAGTGTCGATGTACTTGGACTTATTGTAGAATTTCCTTTCGTTTTGCAGCGTATATACATTGCAGTCTTATTGCTGTTTTGGTTTTTTTATTTTTTTAAATTTATCAATATAATATAATACAATATGATCTTTCCAATTTAAATTTTATTAAGCAAAATTTAAACTCATCATTTTTCAATAGCAGTAAAACATACAAGAAATAAAACCTATGCAATACCTAAATAAAGATTAAAATATTGTTACCATAAAAGACTTAAAAAACAATTATACGGTGGGCTATCAGTTCACAGGCTAAATGCTGAGGATAGTCCACTGAGGCTATCAGTTCACTGGCGCGTTCAGGGTGAGGGTGCCCCATATGGACAGAGCGTTCCCTATTTGGATGGCGATGGAGAGCCGCTGCTTGAGGTAGGCGGTCTCCCTGCTGTCCTCCCTGTTTTGGTTCGGTAAGCCTATGATGCACCAGTGTACATACTGTAAAACATGACACATTTGCTGCATGTTTTTTGGGCGGTTTGCCTCTTAGAAATTTAACTGCACTTAATTTTTCCATTTTTGAGGTCGACCCATTATATGTAGCAGCTTTTGCGGCTTTATTTTAGGGAATGTAATTTTCACTAGTTTTCCCGATTCCCAAAATTCACTCAAAAATTTTATATTTGACAGTTTATCTCGGATGCACACAGATAAGTTGCAATTTCTTTGGTGTCGACTGAACTCTGAAGATGTCGAATTGAACCGATTGAAATGACAAAAACTTTTTTTTAAACTGAAACATAGCCCGCCATTATTGGAAGTTAGTTTTTGAAGTGAAGGAACAAGCCCACTCCATTTGAGTTGACTTCGAATCTGATTACTAGGGAATGATAACAAATATATTCAAACTGCTTTGGATTTTAGCCTAAATCTTCAACAATTCTGTATAGTCAGTGCTATTAACCTTGCTAACTGTTACCGATAGGTTGATAGTATGCGAAACTGTTTAAAGGCCGGTTGCTAGACTTCGATTTGGAGTGCGATTTTATTTTGTAGTCCAAATTAACCAATCCGATTATTCGATACAATTCTTTCATATATTTTCATTGGTTAATTCAGACTAAAAAATAAAATTGCACTTCAAATCGAAGTCTAGCAACCGGCCTTAAGAGTTTATGATAATTTTATTACAAATTCGCATAACAGTGTTTTAATGTAACAATTATTTTGTCGTTGTTTAACGCGTAACGATTTGTTAGTTATTTGTGGTCGCGCGTGTGAAATGTAGCGCGTTATTTACTTCTCATCAGTCCAATGCAATCGCTTTGCATTTAATATTAATTTTAAAGCGAGTAATGTCGTAATTCATTCTTTTGCATCTGCCATTGTTTGTGTTTAATTATTGTTACGACTGGCAGCAAAACGTCGAACAATAGTTTCTTTTATTTCTTAACCGTATATGGCATTATAGTGTTTAAAAGCATCTAACTGTGAAAATTTTTATTGGATTATAGCAGGCAGTAGTAGCAATGTGATGAAAGATTTATACTACATAAACAGTGTACTGTTTAAATTTGTTGCCATTTTTTTTATGGTTTCGTATTTATCATTGATTTTAGAGCAAATTAACATCTCTAAGCTATCGCTTGATTTTTACTAAATATCATTAAATAAACAAACCGTAGCTCAATATTTCTTATCGGTGAATTTTTACATAACCAAAGAACACATTTTAAACTTTTGTCGTGAAATTTAATAAATAGTCCCACATACAATTCTAGATTTGCGTACAACTCGAAAATTGAACGATTTCAAGCTAATCTTCAATAAATGTCCATAAGCAAATAATCATTAAGGAAAACAAATTAACCATTAGAAAAATTTAGCCCATAACCAAATTCTTATCCACATAGCATCAATGAGCAATCACTAGGCATTCAAACTAGACTAGGATCAAACGTAATCCTTTGTTTGTTGGTGTCTGTATTAATACATCGCAGAGTGCAGAGAATTGTACAATATTAGTTAAGAGTGTTCACACACTACAATAGCCAATAATCTGTTTCATACACGTTCACAATATCAAATATAAATTAACAATTCGTCAAATAGAGAGTTGTACGTTTCATTTAACCAGCAGTATAACTGCAGCTGTGCACACATACAGTTGCGAATACAAGCCTGAAACGATGCCAGCAAAACATACACTGGTCACTCGAAGCCAAATCCCAAATGGCAATACGCAACAACGGCAACTGACATAATTATTAACAAAGTAAAGCGGTAAGTGAAAATATAAATATCCTACAAATTCAAGGAAATGAACTAGATCGGAAAAACTACGCAATCTTCGCTTAGCTTTTGTAAATAGTCAATCAAAGCTCAAGCCCTCAAGCGTAGTTGATATATGCGGGCCTGAGTTCAAAAGCCTAAGTTCAAGTAATAAAGAGTTGCAATTCAAATGCCACATAAAATTGAACTTCAAATACAACTTCAATCGTGCACAAATTGCACGGCCGTATCTGACAAACGCGTGGAAAATTTTATTGAAAACATTTTTCATCCGTATATCCAATAATTTGTCACAATCGTGCGCAAATTAGCTCGAGCAAGCTTATACGAGACCATCTCAATTTTGTTTAATCCATTCTCCTTCGCATTGCAGTCTTGCAGCTTTATCCGCGCGCTGTTGCTAAATTTCACAGTTCATCGTTCCAAGCTTAAGTAACAAATCAGAATTCCAATAGTAAATTTAAACCATCAAAAAGAAATTAAATACGCTTGCAAAATTTAGCCGGCACTCAAAATAAACCAAATTTCTGGTAATAATAACAATAGCAATAAATAAACTAAACATCAGCACAAATGATAATTCTGCAACCTGTCAATTATTTAAAACAATTACATGGCCTGCGCATCACTTACACTAAATCCACAAACTCCGGAAAACCGCCGCCCCATTATGACCTATTACACCTCATTCTGCCTCTGAATCCGTCGTCTCCCCCGCGCTTGTGTCTCCCCCCTCGCCCATCTTCCCCCCCTCCCTCACAGTCATGTCCACCACAGACCCGGCGGACGCCAGAGAGTCCGTAGAGGATGAACATAAACTTTCCTCCTCCTCTTCTCGCCGCTGCTGCAGCTGGGCTGGAACTATGCCCCCCGTGACCCCCGTGACCTATAAAATTCAATGATATAACATATCATATCAAATCTTATCCATATACTTAGTTCAAAATCATCGTTCATCGTACCGATCTTCTATTCCATCATCATCATATATCATTCATCATCAAATCTTACGCATTTATTTATCTTACATCATAATTCATCTTACCGATCTTCTATTCCGTAAAGATAGCAATAGAATATTTAAATCAATAAACTCAGCCCTTTCCGAAATAAAAAAAAGTGAGGCGCTGTGGTGCAGTGGCTAAGGCGTCGGACAGAGAGTCCAGAGATCGGAGTTCAAGTCTTGGCGTCGGCAACTATGAAACCATGCGTTACAGGCCCTTCAGCAAGGCTGTTAAACACACAATTGTCGCTGCTGATAGCCCCATGCCAAATAATTATTAATTTGGTTGGCGCCAGGAAGGGCATCCAGCCATGAAAACTCAACTTCAGCAGTCCTCAGCAACACGCAAAATGTCCAAAGCTGTGTGAAAACATGGAGGACTGACATTAACAGATTACACAACAAAAAAGGCAGTTAGTTAGTTTAGCTAACGCAATCAAAATGGTAAAAACAGAAGAAAAAAACCCAACCAACCGACCAACCGACCTCGGTCTGTGTCACTTCGTCCTGAGTCGGGCCGGTGACTGTCAAGGTCGCTGCGCTAATGCCGAGCAGTCTCCGCATCGTGTCATTCTCGACTGAGAGTCGTGCGATAACGGCCGCATCGCCACCCTCAGCCAGGGCGGCCGACTGCTCGTCTATTTCGGCCGCCCGGCGCATCACAGCGGCCATCTCAGCTATCTTGTCAAGCTTTTCTTGCACCTCCTGCACGCGGCGCGTAACAGGTGCACGTAAGTAGGCACAATATAGAATAATAATAATATACAGGCCAACTTCTAGAGCTCCACGTCGCGGTATAAACTGCTTCTTCCTCTGGCAGTAAAGCAAGCCCCGAAACTAGACTGATTTAAAATTAAAATTAAAACTACACTGCTCTCCGATTCATACGCTTAGAGAGTGTCGAGCTGCTGCGAGGCGCTGTGGTGTAGTAATTAGGGCGTCAGACTTAGAATCCAGAGACCAGGGCTCACGTCCCCGTGCCGCAACTATGAAACTATGCGTTACAAGCCCTTCAGCAAGGCTGCTAAACAAATACATGTCACTAGCTGTTAACCCTGTGCCAGATAATTATTTATTTGGTTTGCGTCAGGAAGGGCATCCAGCCGTGAAAAATTCAACTCCAGCGTTCCTCACTGGGTCGTAAAACATTCTAATCCGTGCAAAAACATGGAGATAGACAGAATAGACAACAAAAAAGGCAGTTAGTTTTTTTTTTCATCAAACTTGACATCATTACCTGAGCCCGATCGGGTCGGGGAAAGCCCAGTGATTGGTCGAAGCGGTTGACCTTGAGAAGGCGCGCGACCTGCTCGCGATACTTGCTCATGATGAGCTCCAGCGCGGACTGGTGCTCCTCCAGCGACAGACGCAGCTCCTTGTTTTCCACCTGGAGATCTCTGATCTGACTGTTCTCCTGCAAACAGCGTACTGGGTCATGTTGGTGTCTTAGTTGTTTTTTCTGTTTTTTAATGTGGAATAGCACACAGGGTAAAACTCCAAAATGGTGCGTAAGCGCAACAGCTAAAATAGTATAAAAATAGTAATAAATTTCCACCAGAAGGTCCCTGATCTGGTTGTTCTCCTGCAGAAGCGCATTAGATCGTGTTGATATTTTTGTTTTTTATCCGTTTTTATTTTTGCAGAATAGCAAACATCTACCATTTTTAGATCGCACAGTAGTTTTAGTCTGGTACAAGAACAGTATAAGAAATACAAATTAATTTTCACCCGGAGATCCCTGATCTGACTGTTCTCCTGCAAACAGCGCTCTGGGTGATGCCGGTGTTTTTTTCTGTTTCTAGTATGCAAACCAGCACGCAGGGTAAAATCCCACAAGTAACCCCTGTAAGTGCAACAGAAAGAATATCATAAAAAACAATAATAAATTTCCACCAGGAGATCCCTGATCTGACCATTCTCCTGCATCACCGTCAGCAGCTCATCGAGCACCGTAACCCAATTACCGTAACATAATCACTGCAATTACCGGTAGCGTAATTACCGGTAACACTAACCAGCGCCAGTCCAAGGATGAGATGGGGGCGAGGTCGATGCCGGGCCATTTCATTCAGCTCGTTGAGATTGTCTTGAAACTACAACACGGTCGACGGCAGAAATTCATCAATTCACCATTTGTATTTAAAACAGATAATAGACATGTATAAAAATTATATGAATAGAAAATATCGGTATGGCGAATAAATATGATGTCAAGAAAGACAAGGCAAAAATCTTTTCGCATAGCATCGCTTAGGGTGGCTTTAAAAAGTGTCTGAAAGTCTGGATGCCATAGGTCTAACAGACCCTCGTATTGCATTACCAGGAATGTAGTAAGCCAATTGCTTACAAAATAGCTCGCTTACAATTGTCTGTTTTTCAATAAATCATTAACTTCGAGTCCACCAACATCAAACATGCAGAACCTGTTTCATCGCCTCGATCTGTCGCTGGAGGGTCTGCGAGCGAATGATGACCCCGTCAGCCGTGACGTCATGCTCCCTCAGCCGCGTCGAAAGGCGGCGAGCATCGGCCAGGATCTTCTCCACACTATACGTCGCCATGACTACGACTGATGCGCCCAAGTAGGTGACTTCCTGCAGAGGGTCAGGCAACGTGATAAACGATTAGTTATTCGCAAAACTGGGGTGTGTAAAATAGGAAAGCGCTTGGCTCCGCACAATCTTGCAGGTCAACAAAAAGGTAAAAATACAGCCTCCGCGGTTGAGTTCCATACAAATCACCCCTCCCTCACGCAGATTGTATTTTCGCCTTTTTGTTGACCAGCAAGATTGTGCAGAGCCAAGCGCTTGCCTACTTTACACGCCCCTGGTGTCTCGGCTTCAAGCGTGCTTCAGCCAAACTAAAGAAGAAATTGCATGGAAAATATTATTAATTAGAAAATAAATTAATGCAATATAAATTAAAAATTTACCGACAAAAACTACAGCGTAACGCGCGGCGCATGTCCTACCGGCAAGCTCAATGGTTTGAACGAAGCACAGCTTGATTTTAAAACAATACTTCACTTAAGGTCATTGAAAGAGCAAAAACCCAATAATGATATCCTAATTACTATCACGCTACTTAGAAATAATAATTTTATAATGACAATTTCACAAATTGCCTCTATTATCGCCTGCGTCTGGTGATTACTACTAAAACTAATATTAAAATCATTAAAGTTGTTCTCATTCTTTTTATTTTAATAATAATTATCTTAGCCGACGAGGAAGATAACCCCATAAAATTATTTTCGTTATTGGATTAGCCTACTGTTTTATTGGCGGCATTAGCCAATGATGTACACCTGTGACTGTTAGAGGTCGGGCTACTGCTACTTTGTACAAGCAAAGCTAAAAGACTAAAGGTCGGGCCACTTCAACCTTTTTAGGTCGGGCCAGGTAGGGCTACTAATGGTAGGGCTATCTTCCCAAAGGTCAGGCCAAAGCCCGACCTCACCCATATGTCGGGACGCCTCTGCATTGAATAACGATAATAGTTGACAGGGGCGTTAAGTTAGGCTATAGGAGAATCGTGGCCTATAATAATGATTGCTGTGTTACTGATGATAACGCTGACGTTGCGACGCTCGAACGACAGCAAAATATTTTTGGCATCGCGTCTGCTTATCTACTTGGCCTGGTGCTTACGCTCGGTAAGCGCTATAGGCCAGGCCTGTAGCCTAGGCTGCAGCCTAGGCGTAGGCCTACGCGTACAATGCTGTTCGCACGCACCTGCGTGCCCGCTAAAACCTAGGAAAACAAAAGTTACACAGCTCTCTCGCGGTCAACCACCGACGAACACAACGTCAAGACTTGGAGAATGGCCCAGGTCGTGGATGGCCTGGATCAAGCAGTAGGATAACAGGGTGACCTGGGTAATTATTACGCTAGGCCTACTGCCGTATGATTGTAAGCTAATTACCGCTTAATTGACAGCTGCACATTTCTCTTCAGGACATAAATTAAGCTTGCGTCTTGTGGGTAGGTCTACGAAAGCCTGTCGCGTGGTATATGTACTTTGTATGGAGGCTTTTTGGCTACAATCAGTACGATGGTCTACATCGTGTAGCCTAGGCCCTAATCTCTGCTTGAAATAGTTGCAGCCTACAGCGACGGCTGCGACTCGGCGGCAGTCCTTGTTAGACCTACAAATATAGCCTATAAGAACAGAAGCATAAGAACAGTACCTAGGACGAAGTATATTTGAAATTAACCAGTGCCTTGCATGTAGTTGGAGGCATCAGTGGTCTATAGATTTCCCTTATTTAGTAGTGCTCCTAGCTACGACTCGTCAGGGGAGCTCTGAGCTGCAAATCGAAATCCAGATATCCGGTTTACAGGGCGTGTAGCACATAAATTATTTGGCTCAGTTTGTGAATGTGTTATCAACTTGGAAAAATTGTGTCCTGTTAGTACCCTAATAGTGCATAGTTATGTCTGCGTGAGGATTAGAGCTGCCGGGGGGGGTTGGATGGGTTCAACCCCCCTAGCTCGCATTGGAACCCCCCTA
>JAQIWG010003002.1:0-18911 GCA_034695025.1 Chamaedrilus cognettii
CGAAAAGAAGACTGTATATGTTGTGACAGCGACCACGACGCTGTTCTATGACGAGACGCTCAGTCGCTTGTTGCTGACGTTCAACGCGACGCTGACCGCGCTCGACGTGAAACCGACGAGCGACCGAGTGCGGTCGCACGACAGGGCTGTGGTGGGGGCCGTTTACAGTCCATTACACAACCAGGTGTGTATGTACATTCTGCTACACAACTAGGTGTGTAAGACTATCTACAGTCCACTCCACAACTAGGTATGTAGGAGTATCTACAGTCCACTGCACAATCAGGTGTGGGACTATCTACAGTCCACTACACAACCTGGTATGTAGGACTCTATCTACAGTCCACTATATAACCAGGTGTGTAGGACTATCTACAGTCCGCTAGTCACACAACCAGGTGTGTAGGACAATGTACAGTTCACTACACAACCAGGTGTGTAGGACTATCTACAGTCCACTACACAACCAGGCATGTATCTACAGTCCACTGCACAATAGGTATGTACAGTCCAATACACAACCAGATATGTATCTACAGTTTACCACACAACCTGGTATGTAGGACTCTATCTAAAGTCCACTACACAACCAGGTATGACTGTATCTATAAATGTATCTACAGCCCACTGTACAACAAAGGCAGCCTTGCTTCTAACATCACCCCATCAGTGTATTCTTTTTGTAGAGACATCTGCTTTACTACAAGCTGATTATTGTAAAACATGAAATTTTAGCTTCATGTTATTTTGGCGGTTTTCCCTTCCGATATTTCGCTGCGCTACATTTTCGTGTTTTTGAGAATATCCATTATATAGCTTCTGCAGCCTTATTTTAGCCCAAGTCTTTTTTGTGATTTTGACCAATTCGCGAAATTCAACAAATGACAGGTAGGCGAAAATTTTATGTTTGACTTAGTACTTCATCTTTGAATCTTGATGGTGTACATCGTATGTATGCACTTGCAAACAAATCAAAATATGTCATGCAAACGGAGATGGAAAAAACATTTGCCTGAACCGAAGGTGCGGGCAATGACTGTTGTGATTTTGCATTGCGCTCAACTGCAATAATGTGATTCAGGTGGTGAGCGCCAGTCAGGATGGCACCCTCTCCCTTTGGTTGCTCGACTCGGGTCAAAAGGTCAAGCGTCTGACTGCCCCCCATGGACCCGACACGGAGCTGACCTCTCTCGCGCTCGACCACAGCGAGATTTGCATCCTCACCGGGGCCACGGACGGAACTGTGAAGGTATGTTTTAACGCACAATGTCTCGCTCGACTCAGACACCTATCTTTGTTACTGGTTACAGTAGCAGCCTGCATGATGATCTTCTTATTTTTCTTCTTCAGATCTGGGACTTCAATGGCCGCTGCTACCACACGCTGCAGTGCGCGCCCAACAAGCAGTCGGCGGATATAGGTCAAGTCCTCTCTCTCAAGCACTCGATACTCGTCGTCGGATGGACGAAGTAGGTCACCATAACGACACCTAGAGCTGCACGTATCTGAGTGCTATGAGCACGCAAAGTAAAGTCATTTTTGTCACTGTAAAACGAAGAGTACAATAAGCAATGTGCCGAAGTTAAATGGGTCACAACATTATTGTAACTTTAACTATCAATAATTAAATCAGCCACTTTATAATAAAAATTACTTTATGTCTCTTTCATGTTCAAAAAGAAGGATTGTAGAAGGATTGAGGATATAGGCTTGATTGTAGGTAGATGGGCTTATTTGTGATAAATTAGTTATGTTGTTAGCATTACTTTCCCTCTGTTTTTGCGATGATAAAACTGGAGTTAGCGTTACGCATCCTTATCATAAAACAGGCGTGATCTTACGCCTAAGCCTTTGAAAACAGGCGTAGCCTACAAAGGCGATAAGATCGCTCAACTGGGGGGGGTGCTAACAGAAATTTTTGAAGCCGTTCTTAACAGTCATTGTCTCTTTATAAACCATTCAACCTATAACTACTCATCATCTTAGGTCTGACTATACCGAATTCGCGTTTCCACGGCTATCAGCGACGTCACACGACTATTACACTGGCAGCACACATCTTAAAAAATACATAGACCTACGCCTACATCATTTCTTTTTTTGCATAACGCTACACCTATCCGTTTCTAAATAGGCGTAATGATTTTAAAAAACCTTGTTTTATGCATACTATGCCTCCTAAAATAAACCCTGGATATTGATGCTTCCCTCAATGGCGAATATAGTATTGGTATATATAGTATGTTACTTTATGTAGCTTTGGAGTTCGATCTAGCCTACGTATAGTCAATCAGATTGATTTTGACTTCGATCTGTCGGTTTGAAGAGTACAAGTGTACAATAGGGTGCAAATGGTCATTGTGGTCTACGAGTACTCTGTAAGCCTGTCAAAATCTTTTTTTGACGATAGTTTGACATCAAAGATTTTTACGTAAAATGATTATATTTTAGATAACTTGTATTGTATGTCGTAATTTGATAACAAAAGCTCACCATAATATTCTCTATGAAGTTGGTTTCCAAAACGAGCAAGGTGATGTGTTGATTGCACTGCACAGGTACATCACAGTGTTTAGAGTGCAGTCCCTTCGAACTTTCTTTGTTGAACCGTCTGATTGGAAGGGAGGACAGGTCAGTTTAGGTGTTCTGGAAGTCATTCTAACCCTAACACAACCTGTGTACCCCCTCCCCATCTCACAGATTGTTTGAACAACAAAATCGATTAGCTTCAACAACTCTAATTTATTTTTATTTTATTTTTTTTTCTCGCATATCATATCATCTGCCCTAATTCATCTAATCTTTCCCTGCAATCATCACCCCCTGCAAGCCGGGAAACGAAGAATTGGCCAGCAGCCCAGAGCTCCGTGAGTGAGTCGTAAAAGGCGACGAAAGAGGGGGGGCGGTTCTGTGGCGACCCTCTTGCACAAAACCGGACTGTAATAGTCTGTAATACTGTAATACTCACACACCGTCCTTAAAATTAAATTAATTAAACTTACCCATCTATATTGTTATCTATTTGTACAATTAGGCCTATCCCTTCTTTTAATTTTCTCTCTATTGTATTCTATAATGCATTAATAGCTATTACGCCCTATTTCACCCTTCTCCCTCTCCCTGCGCCAGGAGCATGCGGATGACATTCTGACGATGACATTCCACGCCACCGACACACTCGCCACTGGATCCTACGATGGAGAGATCATCCTCTGGAGCAACGCGTCCGAGCACCCGGCCCGGCGCCTTACCCAGCGGGCCAGGCCGCCCCCTGCCGGAACCGGGGGGTCCAAGTCTCCTCCGGGCGGACTGAAGAGGGCTAGATCGCCTCCTGGTGGGCTGGGGGGGGCCAGAGATGTGATGGGAGGAGCTAAGGTATTGGGGGGCAGTGAAAGGCTTGCAGAGGACAGAGTGAAGTTCCCTGCAGATATTGAAACCGATTACAAACAGGTACTGGTACTGGGCACTAATGGAGATGACTGTCCCTTCCTACATGTATTGTATCAAATGAATATACTATGCGGCAGAGCCAAAAAGAAGCGATTACTGCAACTATATGCCATTTTGTCTCTTATATTTGCCATTTTCTGCTAAGAACTTCTTTACACTAAAATTTGCCCAAGATGTTTTGGGAAACAGGCCCCAGGACAGGACTGTTCAAGAGGCTGGCTACTTCATGACAGTGTCACAGGGGCAAGCAAATCCGGGCCTGACCTCAGGCTTAAAGGTCAGATTGGTTCGCTACCATCATCACCAGCAGTCTTTTTTTTATATTTTCTATATTTCTTCAACACAAGAAGACTATAAAACTGTATGATCGATTTCTTGTGCGCACGAATCAGGCGGCAAATGAGAGTGAGGGAGTGTTTGACAGCCACGCCTGGTTGGACGAGCGTCCTTTGACCCGACCCAAATCTCGCGCAGCTTCTAGGGTTAGCAACGGAGGTTTTGATGAAACTGTGAGTACTGCTACTTTAACTTTAACTTTAACTGCTCTTAAGAATTACTTATTGGGGTAACCTAGTAGCTTAATTGTCTATTACTTAATTGAATAATTAAGTGTTAATTAATTAATTCACTTCACTGCGTATAATTATTACAACCTCACGTGCAAAATTGGCAAAACTTGATCATTCAGCCACTGTTCTACATCAATCAATCTACCTTCGTCTTTCAATCTATTTTTATCTATCAATCTCTTTCGAGGTCTTTACTTGATCTTTTAGTCGTCTTGTAGCCGTTTCTGAATGAATGGAAAGAAAACAGAAAAGAAATCTTAACTATGAACAAAGAATAGAAAAAAAACTTTATGTTGGACATCAAAATCCCTGCATATCCAAGACGAAAGAATTGATCTGCACCCTTCTGAGCCCTGAATCCTGGAGACTCATTCACATACATTTTTATGATTATCTTAACTTTTTTCCTAAGTCAAATTTAAAACAAATAAAATTCAATCGCCGACCGCCGTGACGTCATCATTGGGTTGTGTTGGGTGGAGTTTTCAATAAAAAAGATAAGATTGTCCTAAGATTCTCTTAAGACAATCTCAGGACTAAGATTTGCATAAGATCGCTTCCCGAATGAGGCCCCTTGTGCGTGTTGTAAAAAGTGATTAAAGAAGGGGGAACAATTCTTTCCATGGCCTCAAGACACTGAACTGGACAGTTGCAGTAGTCCTTGCACAGGTTCTTAAACCCCGATAAATCCGTTTTCTTTGCTTCAGAATGCCCCTGCAGGCCGGGGAACAAAGAGTTGGCCTGCAGCCCAGAGCTCCCCGGGCTTGTCGTAAAAGGTGACTAAAGAAAAGGGGGAGCGATTCTGTGCCGGCTCTCTTGCACAGAACTGGACTGTATATAGCGGATCCTTGTGTGCTAGACACGGTCTATAAACTACAAAAAAACAAAAACAATTTGCTTCAGAATGAATATGGCTACGCAGTCACGAGGCTCATCTTCCTACCGGTGTCTTCGGGCCGCACGACGAGTCTGGCTCCGGGCCACGGTCCGGGCGCTAATCTGGTGTCGTGCGGCGGCAACGGGTGGGTGCGCTTCTGGGCCACTCAGACCTGCCAGCTGGTCGCAGAGTTTGTCGCACACGAGTCGGGTATGTATGTATGTATGTATATTGCACTTTTAGCGCACCAAGAATATGTCATGCAAACGGAGATGGAAAAACATCGTTTGCTTGAATCGTAGGTGCGGGGTAAGAATAAAAAACTTTAAAATCTGTTTTTGATGTTGATACTGGCACGTGTTTTCTTGTAGCGGATTCTTTACAGGTTCCTGTTGCAAATTCTTTTGAGGTCCTTGTTGCAGTTTCTTTTGAGGCTCTTGTTGCAGGGTCTTTTGTGGTTGATATTCCACTTCCTTGTTCTTGTGAGGTTCTTTTGCAGATTCTTTTGAGGTTCTTGTTGCAGGTTCTTTCGTGGTTCTTGTGCAGGTTCTTGTGACGTTCTTTAGCAGGTTCTTTCAAAGTTTTTGTTGCAGGTTCTTAACCTTTTCCTGTTATTGTCAGTGGGCAGCATCATTATGGCGGTCGACAAGTCTGGGCGGTGGCTGGTCACTGGTGACGTCGATGGGCTCGTCAAAGTCTGGGACGTCTCGGAGTACTGCCTCGAGGGGTCCGGCTCTGAGAAGGACTTCGTCGTCACAGAACCACCCGGTACACCTCATCAAAATCATCATCATTTCAATTTTTTACGGCCCTTTTTCATGCTAGCTCGGATAGGACGCTTGCAGCCACGGACACACGCCCTCAAGTGCCCTGACCCTACGAAGGTACATTGGGAGACTGATGGGGGCCTTCACGGGGAGGAAACTACAGTTAAGCCGACACTCAATCAGTTAAGGAGTTGATGCCATCGGTCACTCCTCCTCAATTACAGAGATGATGCCATCAGTGCTCAAGGCTGAGTTCCAAGCTCACGCGGACATGATCAACAACCTCAAAGCAATTACTAGAGTGGACAGAGTTTTCTCCCTGTCAGCTGTAAGCTTATGTGTGTTTGTCTCCTTATATCGATCGCAGCGCTCAAGGCACAGTTCCAAGCCCACGTGGACATGATCAACAGCCTCGAAGTAATCACTCGAGAGGACCGGGTCCTCATCCTGTCGGCCTCCAGTGACTGCAGCGTTCAGCTTCAGGACATCTCCGGCACTCTCATTGGAGTCTTTGGACAGGTCATTGCGCCTTTCTTCACCTTTCCTATCAGTCTGATTCCTATTGGCTCTCTCTGTTTTCAATATTAAGGATGGTCTGAAGAAGCTCTTTAATTCTTTATTTAGTTTTAGTTTTTTTAGTCTTGTATGTCTTTCTTCAAATCTCTTTTCAGCGTGATTCCCATTGGCTCTATCTGTTCTGAATCTTGAGGAGAAATTTTGGAGTGTCAAATTAATGCTGTTTGGATGGTGAGGGGGTTTGACTACAAAGTTTATTATGCACGCTTACACGAAAAAGAAGAACTGGATTGGACCTGTAACTAGAGGAGAGGGATTGATGAGAGAAATACTAGGGGGAAGGATGGAGGAAAATTTAACAAGAGATTCAATGATAATTCAATACACCAATTAAGTAATTGAAATCGTTATTGTTGTATAATACATATGTTATGGTCAATAGAATATATTTAGGCAAAAAAGGTTTAGGAAATGAGGTTCTTCCACAGTTTTACCTGGGCCTTTTGCTCATCTACATTGTTTATTTCGCTTTTTTCGGCCCTCAACTGCAGGAGTCGTATTGGAAGATCGAACCACTGCTCGATGAATTGGACGAAGCAAAAACGGTGGAGGTACATTTACTCTCATTTTTTCCTTCTTTTTGAAACATACCGTTGAACACCAGTTGTACACTACTAAATAGAACGCACCGGCCAGCTTTCTAGTTGAAGAGTTAAGAGAACCAAGTTTTAAATCTATTGACTTTTTACACCGTGCTGCGCTGCGGGCTATCAGCGTGGCGCTGCAGCGTGCTTGTAGGTGTGCCGTGGCGCAGCAGCGCAGCTTAGAGAAAGCATTGATCAAGAGATCAGAGAAATATCATTGAGAAGATATTATTGATTGATCATTGATTAATTGATCACTGATTGACCATTGATTCATTATTTGTTTGTCATTCATTAATCATCAATTCATTATTGATTCATCGTTAATTCATTATATAGGGGCCTAAGAGATATCATCGCTAGCCCTGCCATGCTGTTGCTAGAGTGCTGTGGAGCGGTGTGTGACGCGGCTGACGAGCGCCGGGGAGTCGGGGGGGGATGACTGGACCCCCGACTCACGCGCCATCACGGACCCCGCGCACTTCCGCGTCAACACCTGGCATACCTCACACTTGGGTCAGTCCATGCATGGCGAAGGGCGCGAATTAGAACTTTAGCGTGTCTATTACACACGAAATAGAGTCTTTTTAGGATAGGACAAGTAGGCCCTAGTGGTACGAAGATATACACTGCCAATTAAGGCTCACGATCCGGATGACGATGCGCACTTTTATTCAATTTGACGTTTATTGACTAGTCCCCTAGTTTTGCCTGGGCTATTGGTCAACCAAGCCTGCGACATTAACTACTTAATCACTAACCACTAGACCAAATGTGCCAAAATGATCAATGATAGGCTTTTAAAATAGGCTTTAAAAATTAGTTAGCGAAATGAGTGTAAGTAGTCAGTTACCACCGATTTTGGGGCGGGGCCCGAGTGTGTTACAGAGACGAAGGCTCTTTGTGGAAATGTGGTAAATGTAGGCTCTGTATTGATATTTAGGCGCTTTATAGAAATTTGGGCTCCGTGAAGAAATTTATATAATGTAAGAATTGCGAGTGTTATAAGTTCTGAGTTGTGTGCGATAGGGAAGGAGTACCAGGCCGCGAGGGTGACCAAGCGTGAGCGGCGCCAGCCCCACACGGTCCCCGACCTCCCCTACCTTCACTCGGAGCGCACCAAGAAACCCCCCGCCGGGCCCCACGCTGTGAGATCTGCTTTTAGGCATAAAGGGAAAGGATTCAAAACCTAATAAAATATCCATAACCTTATGTCCACTCAGAACTAACGAACAAATCCCCCACCGGGCCATAAGGGTGAGTAACAGTAGCGGTGATTAACGGTAATGGTGAGTAACGTTGACGATGAGCGTAAGGTACCATTTATTAATGAACTGTGATGTTGAAATACTAGTAGAGTTTTCTTTTTAGGTCTAAAACGACAATGTATATTTTAAGCTAAATTTGTCGAATCCACGAATGAAAAGTACGAATGATATTATGAAACATTAAAAAAATGTGTGGTACTGCATGTTTTTTATTAATAGTTGACTTTTTTGTGCTTATCAATCACATTGAGAGAATTTGCATCGTTTCAGTATTTTTGCCTGAAACTATGCAGCATGGCTAGATGTCATTTTTTGTGCGTGCAGGCTTTGAACACTTCCGAGCTAGCGGATCTGGTCACGCTGGAGAAGCCTGACTTTATCCACAATCCACACAAGTACTTCTCCGAGAGTTCAGCTCATAAAGCTTCCGCGCCCTCGTCCACTGACTGTATGCTAATTTATGCTAAGACCTACGCAGAGGCCCATTTCATGAATACAAAACTAAGGATGTTTTTGTCATCTAATCTGATAAGTTCTACGCTGAGTTTTTACCGCCGGATGCCTTCCTGATGCCAACCAAATAATAAAATATTTGACACGGTGGTTGGCAGCAAGTGACACTTAGGTGTTGAAGTCTAGCTGAAGACTTAAACATACAACAATGATTTCATAGTTGCCAGCGTTGGGACTCAAACCCAGGTCTCCAGAACTAGCGTTCGATGCCTTAACCACTACACCACAGCGGTTCACATATTATTGTTAAGAATTTCTAGAATTGGTTTTCATACTTTTCAGTCTGGCCATCATAATCTGGAGCACAAGTTAATATTTAAAAATTAAAATGAATTCAAGTGAATTCAAGTGAAGCAATTTTTTCAAAGAAGTTTGACTTGTAATAAATAAGTTAAATTTCTTCAAAAAATAGCTTCAAAAGCGTCGTGACGTCATCATTCGATTTCTTAACCTTTGGATTAAGCTGTTGAGATTTTTCTAAGATTTGCTTATGAAAATTGTTAAGACTAAGATTTTCCTAGCTCTCGGTGTTCAGTTATTTTTACTGCAATCGCTATTTCGACTGTTTTGCTGCGTCAATTGCCAAATTTAGATTTCTTTGCTATCTTCTATTTACTCGTTTAATTGTTTGGTTCTATTTAATTGGAATGATGGTTGTAGACACTTTGTATCCATGAGGTGAGCGGAAAAAACTTACAAACCGGAAAAAATGTTAAAGACTTGATAAATAAGGATGGCTACGGGATTGATACAGAAGGAAGTTGTAGATAAGATGGAGGGTGTTGGTAAATAAGGAAATCTAAGAGATTGATATACAGAAGGTTGTGGTAGATAAGGTGAAGAGCGGGTGTCCATGGCTGCTAATGGCTAGCTACCCCTGCGTAAGTGAGAAATGCGGTCACAAACACACGCACATGCCTGTTGTAGATACAGCACCGTTACGCGCGACCTTTGACGAGAGGTCGCTGTTTCCTAAGCACATGCTTGCAGAGATTGATGCACGCCGCCAACAACACCACAGTGTAAGGGT
Organism: Chamaedrilus cognettii; assembly: GCA_034695025.1. Classification (NCBI taxonomy): domain Eukaryota; kingdom Metazoa; phylum Annelida; class Clitellata; order Enchytraeida; family Enchytraeidae; genus Chamaedrilus; species Chamaedrilus cognettii. The sequence continues at coordinate 9,635 of JAQIWG010003002.1, forward strand.
CATAACTATTATTTTATCGGCAGCATTTTGCTGCCGATAAACATAGCGTAACGTTTCTTTTTTCAATTTTTTCCATGTTTTTATTGCTCTTAAGGTTTTTAGACTATAGTTCAGATATCAAGAGGCACAGCCAGGGTTAAATCTAGTAGGCATAGTACGACCAAAATGATGGTTAAATGCAAACTGTATGCCTACTTTAAAACGACCAAGCGTAGAACACAAGAAAATCAACTATGGTGGCGTGGGCCTACACATCTTTTTAAAGTTTGCATAGTTGCTCTATGCCTGTTTTAGAAGGAGTGCGTGTTTTAGTAGCGTTAAACGCTGGCAATGTTAGCTTTTAATTGCGCTTCGAAGCATTAACGATCTTGTAATCCTTTGTTACTACTTTTTTGAATGATTAATTACACTATTTTATTGGCTGGTTCAGAAGAAGTTTGGCCCGAGGCACCAATCAAAGATTTCGAGCTCCGCCATTGGTCCGACGGCTGTGCCACCGGGTCAGAGGTCAAAGAGGACGAGCGTTAACTCAAACCCAGTCAAGTTTCTATTGGACACCACGGCCGAGCCTTCCTACATAAACTAGGCTCTGGCATGACGCCTTAAGGTCACGAAATGGACTCTAAACTTAGTGTCTGTCGTGATGCTTAAGCCTAATTTAAGCCTTTGTTGCCTTTTATCGTGAGACAAACAATAAGCAAGCAATAATACAAGGTTGTTCAAAGCAAGTTCTCTTCCATTTTCACCTGTACATGTAGATTCGTACCATCATTGAATACTTCCCTAGAACATGGCCCAGCCGTCGTGGTCCTATTCTTATCATGGTCTGACTACCTCCAATGCCATCCTTAAGCCCTCTCTCTTGCACGGACCCAAAAAATTTGGTCTACCATAGAACTAGAGAGGAATTCACCAAAACTGAACCGCAAATCAAAGGGGTCCGTCAGAGAGATGCAAAATGGCGAAATTGGACGTCAACAACGTTACTATCGGCTGAATTATCGGCATTTAATTGATTCAAGAAAGCTAATAGGAGCCCATCTAACAGTCTATGTCGCTATTATATGTATGATGCTGCTACTACCGATCTCCCATTTGTTGCCGTGTGCGCCTACAGCTACATTGCTGGCGTAGCTGTGCTACATTCATAGTAGTTTCAGTTCTTTTATGATGCCCAAATGAACCAGCATACCATTTTCATTTCCGTTAATTCAAATCTAAGTACAAATGTAGCCGATGTGCCTACTGTGCCCTGTCTAACTGCCGTATGCATGTATTATTACGGCACTGCTCCAAGTGTTCCTACTATAGCCTCCTTTGTTCTGGCTACAGCCTACAATGTATGTCAAGTTCAAGACTTTATATCACTAACTTGTATATGCTAGCAATTTGTTGTTAGTTATTTATTCATTAATTGCACAAGGCGTCGGAGTGGCTTTTAGTACCAACAGTTCTTTGAAGCAATTCGTTATGGTAATCACCCTGTTCATAGTTGTAATACAGAACGGCTTCTGTGTTTAACCTTGGACTTGAACGCTTGTATATTTTAGCACCTTATATACTATTCTTGTTGTGACTTGATATTTGGTGCCATGACATTTTTGATGGTTAATAGTTGTTTGAATGGTTGTAACATTTTTAGCTAATTAAACTATTATTATTATACTTTTTCATTGAACCCTGACAGTACTTTGAACTGAACCATGACAGTACTTTTGCATTGAACCATGACCTTATTTATTAATTGAATCATGACATCATTTACTATTTTGTTTATGACACTAGATTTAATTGCTTTTCTAAGATTTGTTGAGTTAACATTTTAAGTGCTGTTAATACATCGACATCGGTCGGCGAATGATAAAAAGTAGATTTCTCCCCAGCTTGTAAGAAAGTTATAATATCAAGTATTCGGTTAACGATAAACTTTTCACACTATTCTGTATTTCGCAACAAATGCAAAATGATTTTGGTAAGATCATGTATGTAAAATAGATACATAGGTTAGCTCAATTTATGAAAATTGACTTAAACTTAACGTTAGATTATTGCAATTATCAATCAATTAGTGTATTTAAAAAGTTCAATTTAAGCATTTAATTATACGGAAATATTTTATAATTAGTGGAACGTATCATTTTACTGCAGACACGTATAGATCTATAGATTCTATAACTTACTAGATTCTGATGATGCCATTTTCGTAATTTTGTAATTACTATGCTTTTTCATATCAATAATCTTCTAATAACTAATACTAAATGTACTTCACCATTTTCGATGACTCTTAATAATAAAATTGACAATGCATAACTGAAATTTTATTCATTATTCTACCGGTACAAAATGATAATCTATAGATTAGCAAAGGCATTGAATAGATAATACTGTGCACAGACTACTGTATTTAGCATTCTTTGTTATAGGCATCACTATTCGTCGCAAGAGTATGACACAAACAACACCGATACATGGTAGTCCAATGGAGAGTTATTTGAATGATCGCGCATCAATGTCATTTTGTTACAGTAACCAATCGCATTGCGTTAGATAGATCTTTGATCTATTTCATGCTGTGCACACTCTACACGGATTGGCCCGATGACGTAATGATCCCTGATCTAATTTCAATTTTTCATTGAACAACTGGGCCTCAGTGTTTCAATTACAAAACAGCTTGAGCAATGAGCAGCATTATATTTGGTGTATATTTTGGCGAGTTTTGCAGATACGCAAAATTCTCCTAAATTACATGCACACGAAACTTCCTCTTTTGCCGTATACAGAGCAGTGGATATATATACGGAACACCTTCAAATGCATACACACAGAGCACGTCATAAAAATAATCTTCCAGCTAAATTATATTATTTCATCCAACATTAAATATGCTTGTGCGTATTTACACGGACTGCAGCCGAGATAATTTTCCATAGTATCCAAAAAAGCTACGATGTCATTCTAGGCCAAGCTAGAAGTTGAATTAGAAGCAAACGTACGTCTATGAAATCCAGCCCAAGATCTCGACAGCCAATTACAAGCCGTTTAATAGATCATAGATAAATCCTTCAGCATGCTGATTGGATGAGATGTTGCCATGATTGTGGATCATGATTAGAATTAACGTTTGATTGAAAAGGCTAATGAGATACGAACTGGATTAAGTACTAACTTGTAACCAAGAATTCAAGTGTAGCATAAATAAATGCAGAACTAAATCAAACTCAATGTTTATGAATGAAGTACAAAGTACCAAGGACAAAGTACCATTCATGTTGAACTAACCACAGAAAGATCTATGGACAATATCCGAGCTAATTCAAAAATCGAAGAACATCAATGCATGAAAATAACCAAGGAATAAAACATATATTTCTCAACTCTGAACAAACGTGGAAACATAGATCAACAGCAAAGCACCGTACAAACTTATTGATGTAAAATATATTTTGTAGTTGCTGGAAACTCTCAAGAATGAAGATATCGACAATGACGACATGGAATCAAGATATCAAGTCAAGACGATATCATTTGTAAACATCCAAGCAGTTCTGATCACAGAACTCACAACGGACTAACCCCCGCAGACTGGAGTTAAAACAGAATAGGTCTGTAGCCCAAAGTTCCCCAGACGAGTCATAAAAAGCGATCAGAGAAGGGGAGCAGTTTTGGACTGCAATAGACCTTACTACACACGATCCTCAAACTCCCAACGACAGCTAAAACCCAGAACGATTGTTTTAATGATGTATCTCATCCACTGAGATTGTATTTGATAGAACTTTTCAGGTATTAGACTGTTAATTGTTTCAGAGGTCACACACCACGACCAGGGTTAGCTTAACAATCGTAGTTACTACAAAAATTATGGTTAGAGGCAAACTGTATGCCTAATATGAAGCGTACAGCGTACACTACGCATGAAAATTAACTCTCAAGGCTTACGCCTACGCGGTTTTCTAGGGTTGAGTAGTTACACTACGCCTGTTTCACCAGCTGCAGGTGTAACACTACACATATTTAATCAGGGCTACACCTAACCCTGCCCATGACATTGATAACACTCAGAATGGCTGACATTACAAATCTCACTCATGTGCGTAAAATCATCTCGCCAAATTTTACACGTACAGGCATTATGTGCACAAATTGACTCAAAGGGGAAAAAGGCCTACGCAGTTTTTAAGGGTGGCGCAGTTAGTTATACTACGCCTGTTTTACCCGCTGCAGGCATAATGCTACACAAGTTTTATGAGGGCTAATCCTAACCCTGCCCATGACATTAATCACACTCATCATGGCTGATATTAGTCATCACTCATTTGCTTAAAATCATCTGTATTGTAAGGCAAACGCAATTATTGTCTGACTAAAGGAAATAGATCAGTGTAACAATAGGATAAACGTCCACAGCAATATTAATCATTGTCCTCACAAAGCCGCCATGATGTCATGTAGCCATGACAACCATTACCAAGCAATGAGAGATGATCGCGGCAGGCAATGACTTTTAGTCGGCGAGCATCGTCGAAGTCTTGACTTCCTCCTGCACACACACACACATCACAAAGTTCAACTGACCTGAATACTGCTTCAGCAACCAATCAAAAAATTAGATAAGACACAGCCCACTGTTTTTGATAAACAATTAACAAATATCCTTAAATTACGCTACTTCTAAAATTCAAGACACTCGGTCAAGTGTTGTGCGATTGTGAAAGCAGCCTGACACCGACTCTTGACAACCCATTGATAATTCTATTCTACGCGAGGCAGAAACACGGACTATACAAGGTGAAGGGCAATTCTTGACAGCCTATTAGCAACCTGCTGATGGCCTGTTTTTCCTCGAAAAGGGACCCAAATTATGTAAGATAAGGGTAGCGATACCTCGTATTGTTGGAGGATGGACGTCCAGTTCTTGGCAGCGATGAGGGGAATGACGTGAAGGAGCACCGCTGTGCAGGTCTTGGCATTGGAGAGCATCTGCTTCATCACCATGTCCACACTCACCTACACGCATGATCACACCATAGAATTTAAACTACCGTACTATAAATCTAGAATGGCCACGCCAGAAATAGGCTAGAGCTGCTGGCGCACACGGCATAAAAATACGGGATTGCCATGAGGCAAAATGATGACATACACTATTACATGGGCTTCTATTGGCTGTCTAGAATCAAGTTGTTTCTTGCTAGTTTCTGCAGCGATAGAACAGTTCAAAACCAATTCAACCATTATGCTGCCTCTGACAATCCCCTTTTTACATGCTGTTCAGCTTGGAGGAGTTCCTTTCTAGGTTGATAGTAGTCAAAATTCTTTGATCCACACTTATCTACACACAGCATATAATCAGTCCACACTGACCATGCAGAGATAAACACAAATTGGCCGTGTGCCAATTAAATCTTCAGCAGCTATCAAATAATTTTGCCTGACACCGTAGCATACCATAATTTTTATAATTTGCCAAATTTCAAATTCCTTGCATGCAAGATGTCTGATGACTGAATTTTGGGTGTGGCCTGTCATTTGGGGCATGGCTCCCCCTGATCATCTCTCCCATTCGAGCCGCTTCAAATTTTCGCAAGTACCACTTCAAGTACCACTGCAAGTACCACTTCAAACATATTGAAATATGCCCGATGTCCTGTTTAGTGTTACACACTCGCGTTTTGTGGCCGCATTCTTCGCCTACGCAGGGGTAGGGCATTGCCACTGCTGTTTATTGTTAGGTCTATCTTATAATCTTATGTTTGAGAAAGAGTTCAAGATATTGATAACCAATGATAAGACAAATTATCCATAGAAATGTTCTATGGACGATTGGAAATATGCTACTCAATTAACACATGCACTAAATAATACATGTATGCATAAAATAGGAATGCATTAATCAAATATACATACGAATAATATACATATGAATAAAATAAAGTTAAAATGCACAAAATCACTTTATTTCACTTGCAATTAGTCGACATTGAACTTGCTTTTTCATTCTTTCCTTTTTCGTACGTTGCTTTTGATGCTACATTTCTGCTTGCTAGCCTATATAGTATTTAAGTAACATTTAGTATTTTTGTGTTATTTGTGAAATCTGATGTATTGACTTAATTCGTGCCATAATAGGAGCAGTTACAGTCATTGATACAAGCCGCAAAGCTTTGTCAGTGGCCGTCACAGGGAACGCGTTCCCTCCTTAGCTCCCCTTATCACTTCACACCTATGACGACTGATACCTGTATTTCTGCGTTGTCTTGTCTTGAAGTAATAAAGATGAAGGAAAAAAAAAAGAAAAAAAAAGTACTAATACAAATGCCACTCACATGTTCCTTGTTAGCGTCGAAGCAGTCGTAGTCAGTGACGAGAGCAAGGGTGGCGTAGGGAAGGGCGAGCTCTCTCGCTAGTACCACCTGCAACACACCATCCTTTATCACCAAATGTTACAACAGCGAGACGCTGTGGTGCAGTGGTTAAGGCGTCGGTCACGAGTCCCAGAGACCTGGGTTCAAGTCCCCTCGCCGGGACTATAAAACCATGTGTTACAGGCCCTTCAGCAAGGCTGTTAAACGCACAAGTCTCTAGCAGCTAACACCGTGCCAGATAATTATTTATTTGGTTGTCATCTTTCATAAAAACTCAGCTCCAGCAGACCAGCAGACACCAGGGTGCGAATGTCTAAACCTGTGTGAAAAAATGAACATTAACGTAACAGACGACTAAAAAGGCGGCTAGCCTAGTTAACTTTTCTCTAAACTTGCCCTTGGAGCGCCGGACTGCAAACCTAACCCCTGACCTCAGGCACGGTTGTCATGCCGACGACGGACGCTAAAACAAACTCTAAACAAATAATCTTTTTTTAATTAAAGGGGCGTGTTTAGTAGCAAAGACTATTCCAATCAGGTTCAGTTTCTCGGGGCCAAGAAAAACCACCCCCATTCTTCAGTCGTTCGCTACAAGTTGCCTGAGGAGCTCTGGGTTGCAAGCTAAACCCCTGACCTCAGGCACGGTTGTCATGCCGACGACGGTTGCGCCGTACTGGCGCCAGACATTGCTCTCGGCGCGCGAGGAGAAGCGCGGCCCTTCTATGGTGAGGGCCGTCCCCGCGGCGTGGTGCTCCACTCCCAGCGCTACCAGGGCTTCCAGCAACACCTGAATCGAGGATTAAAACTCACCTTTACTCATCCCATCACCGACTATGATTCATAGTCCCGCTGCCTAACGGATAACAAACATGCGCGGGAATGACTCTCCTCTCTAAAGGGCCATGGGACCTCATTCAGGAAGCGATCTTATGACAATCTTAGTCTTAAGATTGTCTTAAGATAATCTTAGCCAAATCTTAACCTAATTATTAATAACATCACGCGAACCAAATGATGACGTCACGGCGGTCGGCGAATGGATTTTATTTGTTTTAAATTTGACCTAGGAGAAAACATAAGAAAATCTTAAGAAATGTATGTGAATGAGGCCTATGGGGCCTGCTTCTCAAAATATCTTACACAAATTTTAGTCTTAGAAGTTCTTAAGAAAATCTTAGGTAAATTTTAGCATTCGTTATTTTGAACTCCGCACCGCCACGGCGCCAAGAGAATTAAAAAAATGATTACGTCATGACTTTCGGCGGTTAGATTAATTTTTTTTCAAAACTTATTCAGGATTAAGTTTAGGCTTAAGTTAAGGAAAACTCTCAGAAACAGGCCCCTGGGGCGTGTAAAGTAGACAAGCACACTGCTTACGCTGTTTACTAATCAAAGAAATATAACAATTTGACCTCAAATAACACGCTGCAATATGGCTGCGCCCATAAGGAAAAGTGCTTGATCGCGATTGGTCATTTATGTCACGTGATTACCTGATTACCTATTGCGTTATAGGATATAGAGGGTTCTCGTTAGTAACGAGTGATAATGCAGTCAATTGACAACTCATCACAACAAACCATCCCTATAGATACGCTTGGCTTGCTTAAAAATCACGCTCAGCACTGATGGTCAGCGCTTGCGTACTTTACAGCTCCGCTTGGCTTGGGGTAGCACACAGTAAGCGCTTGCCTAATTTACACGCCCCTGGTCTCTATCGAAGCCCCATGGGCGCAGCTAGTTTGATGACGAGAAGAGATCCAACATTTCTAAAAGGATCTTTAGGGACGTATCGTTAGAAATTCATCATCTTTATAATTTAGTTTTTCTTAAACGGTACATGCACAATACCTTGCGCAGATGTTGACAGAAGGGCTGCGCCATGGGGATGTGACAGACCCCCTTAGGGGACTTCTCTCCCCCGTCGAAGAACGTCATTTCTCTCCGAGTCGTCCTACAGCACAGAGCACACTCAACTCCGTGCAGCATTCACTAGAGAGAATCATCGTCACTGCTTGCGCTTCATTTCTTGGGGGAGGGCCAGTGGGGCAGTCCCTGGGCATGTAAAGTTAGGAGGATATTTTAAAAATAGTAGATAAGGTACTGAAATAGATTAGGAACTGACAAACGGATAGAAAGCAGAGGGTGGTACCAAACTACCAATCCTCATCACTGACAGAAGACACACAATGATCAACTTGGACTTCAAACAAGAACACAAGATACTCTCCTGTAATCCACTAGCCTGTGAATCAAACTGTTAATCTTCTGACCCGTTATCCACGCGTACTATGCTAACCCAACTATAAATCTGTATATCTACTGACCTGCTATCTACTAACATGTTAGCCTACTATAACTATACATCTGTTAACTTACAGACCTCTTATCAGATAACAAATTAATCCTGCCATTAATCTGTTAGTCCGCTTGTGAACCCTCCAGTCCACCCACCTGTCGATGAACTGGTCAACGAGGACGATTTGTCCCGGTCTGATTTCCTCCCTCAGAGACCCGCACGCGCTCGTCGCTATGACGACGGTGCAGCCGGCCTGCTTCAGCGCCCACAGGTTGGCGCGGTAGTTGACGTTGGTCGGACTCAGGTGGTGCTTGCGACCGTGTCTGCAGCACAACAGTAATAAAAATGTAAAACGGATTTCTATTTCCTATTTGTCGAGATTGTAACCCCTGCAGCCTGGGGTCATCAGCATAATGTGTATGTGTGTCTTTTCTTCAGAAGACAGAAATAAATCGATAACATAAAATAAATCAAACTTAAACTACAGTCATACAACTGGTACCATCACACTGTGGGAGAATATGTTTATGTATACAAGCAGCAGAGCTGCACGCAGCCTGTACTGCTACAATACGCCACATTTAGCCTTCAAGGACACATAGACCAT
>JAQIWG010003003.1:0-18911 GCA_034695025.1 Chamaedrilus cognettii
GATACTACATTAACGCTGCTGCTGATACTGCTGCTGCTGATACTACATTAACGCTGCTGCTGATACTGCTGCTGCTGATACTACATTAACGCTGCTGCTGATACTGCTGCTGCTGCTGCAGACGTGTTGCCTAGTCACGGCCATCTCAATGGTCACAGCATGACCCAACAGTCACACAGACGTCACGGGCGCTCCACCCACTATCACAACGACACCATTGGGGTGCATGGGGAGACACATGGGGGTGCTCACGGGGGGCGTGGGGGGGCTGATGATGTGGGGGCCCCTGCCGAGTATACGCTGGGTCCCAGTCGGTGGCAGAAGAAATGGCTGACCTTCAGGTCTGTCACTCACTTTAAGGTCCTTGGGTGCAGTCGTTCAATCAAGTGTGGTGTATCATCATTCTCTATCTGCACGTCAATCCTCTATCTGCACGTCAATCCTCTATCTGCATGTCAAACGAGACCAGACTTGTGACCACTTAGGGTTGTGTCTGTGACACTCTATGTGTAAGTTTCTCTGCGTGTCTGCCTATATGTCTGTGTGTATGTCTGTGTGTGTTTGCTTCTCCAGATGTGTTAAGATACTCCATTCGAGACCTGACCTACGGCCGATTGAGGTTTGAGCGTGTATCTGTATGATTCTCTGCATGTCTGTTTATTTGTTTTGTGTATATGTCCCTCTATGTGTCTCTGTGTGAGTCCCTCTATGTATGTGTGTATGTCCCTCTAGGTTCCTCAACTACTCCCCAGACCTGACCTACGACCAGGTGCGAGACGCGTTGATACGCGCGCTCTACTTGTGGAGCGACGTCATGACTCTCACGTTCCACGAGGTCCAGTCAGGTCACGCTGACATCTACATCCAGTTCTCATCCGGCTATCACCAGGACGGATACGCCTTCGACGGAAAGGGTTGGTCTAGTGGGGGAGTGTGGGAGGGATAGCTGACGGGGTTGATTTTAGCCAAAAACTGACACCTGATTGATAAAAATTAATGAGCAAATATTTTGCTAATTTTTTCTAGGAGCCATAATAGGCACGGCCTAAGAACACATTCTGAAGCCTAGTCGTATCCACATAAACCTGTTGTGAACCCTAACCCCATGAACTCGCTCAAACCCTGCGACCTATGAACCCTATGCTGTGCTATGACTCTGTGACAAGACATCATGTGCTGTATCTTGTCACTGTGTATATTCTACTGTCACTATGTGTTACAACAATTGCGTGCTCCCTATTCTTCTGTATACTGTGCTGAGATGGACTTATCGATAATGGTATTATCGTTAAAACTTACGTTTACTCTTAGAGGCTTTGTTATTTTTTCTCTGAGGATTTTTGTTTCCGCCAGCTTGTGGGTACAAAGATCCTTCTCCCTGTATGCAGGGCAGGTGTTGGCGCATGCATTCTTCCCTGGGGAGGAGAGGGGGGGCGACATCCACTTTGATGAGGACGAGACCTGGACCGAGCGCTCACATGAAGGTAACACACCCCCCCCCCCTGACCCCCCCTGCCTCCCCCCACAGATGTAAAACACCCTTCCACCAACCCTGTTGATATGTTGCAGGGGTGAATAGACAATTATTCTCTGTTGTGTTGTAGGGGTGAATCTGTTCACGGTGGCAGCGCATGAGTTAGGACACTCGCTCGGTCTGGCGCACTCGTACGTGCCCGGGTCACTGATGTACCCCTGGCACCGCGGCTACGACCCTGAGCTCGCCCTGCACCACGACGACATCACTGCCATACAGTACCTCTACGGTCTGTCACCGCTCTACTGCATCGCTTATGTCTAGGGTCTGAGCGCCGTTCTAATGTATAGTTATATCCCTGTCACCGCTTTAGGGTATAGTTGTATCTCTAGGGTCTGTGCGCAGCTCTAGTCTATAGTTGTATCTCTAGTCACCGCTCTAGTGTATACATGTAGTTATATACATTATCACCACTCTAGTCTATAGTCGTATCTATAGTCACTGCTCTAGTATTATTTGCATAGTGCTGCTGTTGCTGTGCAGTATATTGTAAGAGATGTAGTGAAGAGAAAACGTGGTGGACAATATTGAATCATGGAGTTGTTATAGCCCTAACCCTCGCCCATCCCTTGTCTGCTGCAGGAGCGAGGCATCACCCCTCCACTCCCCCGCCTCCCTCCTTCCCCCCGCTCACCCGATCCCCTGACTACCTCCCCACACGCTCCCCCCAGACACAAACCCACCCACCCACTACACGCTCCACACCACCTCCTCCTCCCAGACCCACCACCACCACAACAGCAACAACAGTCTCATCATCGACACGTGCGCTGGTGGTTCAAACAACTGTGCCTCGGGGGGGCGGTCAGGGAGGCCAGGGGGGCGGGCGGAGGGGCCAGGGGGGGCCGGAAGGGGCCCCAGACCGGTGCTCGGCGCAGTTTGACGCAATCTCTGTGATACGAGGGGACGTCTTCGCTTTCAGTGGACGCGTGAGTGTTGATGAGATGAATTTTGAATATTGCTTGAATATGAATATTGATGATTGGTGCATGAATATTAATTTATTTGCTCATGAACATTGATAAGTGGACCTGAACCTGCTGCCTAACCCTAACTCTGTATTTCTTTCTCTCCTCTGCAGTAGCTGTGTGCCATGTGTCTGTATGTTTGTATGTATGTATGCCTGCATGTATGTCTGTATGTATGCCTGTCTGTCGTGCTGCAGTGGTTCTGGCGCCTCGTCGGTGACAAGTTGTTGGATGTTTCCCCCATACACATCTCTCGCTTCTGGTTTGGACTCCCTGCCGATATTGAGCGCATAGACGCCATCTTTGAGCGCTCAGTGGCCAGTGGCGGCCATATTGTCTTCTTCAGTGGTGAGTGGTGGCCATATTGTTGTTTCTAGCGGCCATATTGTCTTCTTCAGTGGTGAGTGGCCGCCATATTGTCTTCTTCGGCAGTTCATCTTGCTGCTGCTGCAGATGCTATGAGCTCAAATGACCAGTCGCGCTGCAGACATTAGCAGCGTACTATTTCTAGACTATGGGTATGGGGTTAGTTTATTGTATGATTAGATAGTTTAGGGTTAGGGTTAGGTTTTGTTTAGTTTTGTGTTTAGTTAATGCATCATTGTAAGATTTTTGATAACACATTGATGAGTATGGATTTAAAAAAGCATTGTGAAAAATTAAAGTTTGGTAAAAATCAGCCACTAATCAACTTCATTCAGCAGAGTGTGATATTGTTCTATTATAAATGGCACAGTTTAGTGTCTGGAATAAATTGCCACATCTGACCTAATTTTCTCTTGTTCCATTGGTGCCCAGGCAATAGGTACTGGGAGTTCCGTGGCAACGAGGTCGTATCCCGGTTCTCTCCACATGGGCGTCCAATCACAGACTTTGGCCTGCCGCCGGACCTTGAGGGTATAGACGCAGCCTTTGTGTGGGGCTACAATCAGCGGACGTACCTTATAAAGGTGCGACTAGCGACAGAGCTCACTCCGTATTGTAGGTCTTATGGTTTGACTAGAGGCGGCACTAGGGACAAGTCTATGGCATGAAGTTTGTACATCCTGTCAATATTCTTAGGACTGTATCGCAGATAACACGTCTGGCAGATAACACCTGCTGCTAAACAGAAGTTGTGCAACTACCTGCCCCGCAGCATTTAAAATCTATGTAGGGCTACACCATCATAGCAGATTTTTACTAATAATGCTACGCCTACCCTTTAAATTAGGCTTACAGTTTGCATTTAGCCAGGTATTTTGGAGTACTGCGCGTAAGTATTTCTTCTAAACTAAGCTAAGCATAACTTTGCCTTGAGTATTTCCATCATTATTATTTTGCTAGCTCGGTGTCAAGTCTGTTACTGGACCAACTGCCCATGCGCTCCCTTTCTCGTCCATTCTTGTCTTGCGTGTTTCCCTGAATGCGCGTCTCCTCGCTGACACGATGTGGACGTTTAGCCTAACTTAACCTAATCCTAACCCTAATATCAGTTATTACTGTCTGCGCACACTGTACTCGCAAACATTTCAGAATGCAGTCATTGCTATTTTGACAGCAGTACGCATTGAAGGACAAGCGTCGAAGCAAAGATCTAAGAAAACGGTTAGGTGTCGTATGTATAACAGACATGGTGAAGAAAGGGAGACTGAGGTAATTTGGACATGTGGAACGCATGAATGAGGAAGACTTGGTATCGGCATGCCAATATATTAAGGTGGAAGGGATCGTTAAGAGGGAGGGGGAAGAAAACATGGAAGGAGGCAGTAGAGAGCGATATGAAGGAGCGAGGCATGAATAGAGAGATGGCAAAGAATCGAGAGTTGTGGGGGAGTCTCATCGTGGGAAACGTCCAACCTGTATTGACACGGAAAAGAGGATGTAAAACGTAAATGATGATGGTGATGATGATTGACATTTTTGTTTAGAATGCGAAGTGCTTTTATAAAGGTGTATGTTTAGAACGCATTGTACTGAGGCGTTATGTTTCAGGACACGATGTACTGGAAGCTGAATGAGAGTAGTCAGCAGGTGGAGTACAACTACCCTCGAGATATGAGTCTGTGGGCGGGAGTAGGGCTACCCGTGTCCGCCGCCTTCACGCACACCAATCGTACGCGCAACCTACTCATAACGCTAGCCAAACCCTAACCCTTAACCTAGCACTGCATTCACACCAATCATACTTAACCATAACCGAACCCTTTTCCTTGAGTTGTGTAAAAATTAATTTGATCATAAATTGTTAAATAAATTCATTAGCTGAGTTATTCATTTTCATTTTTGCGCTGTGGATAAACAGGCGCTGAGTGTTGCTTGATGGTAGTTCATTTATTTACGCAATGCCACCAGTTAATATCGCAGTGATACGCCTTTGGAGAGAAACCGCGTACGCTTCAAGTTAGGCTGTGTGGGTGGAGCGTTTGTTTCAGAGTACACTGCACCTCTTCCAACAGATCAGCATTCCATATCAATAGAGAGCGCAAAAGAAAGAAATTTTAAGAATAAAAATATAGTATAAGAAAGAAAAGTATAAATTAATTAGTTGACAAATGTACTATGTTTTGGGCGATCCTGTATATGATAATTAATAGATGGAGTGTTGCGTGTTTCAGAACTGACGTATTTCTTCCACGGCGCTCAGTTCTATGAGTTCCACAACGATCGCATGCAGGTCAGACGCAACTACCCCCAGCCAATAGCAGTGCGCTGGCTCAACTGCACCGACCCAGTTCCTGCGCCCACTCACCAATCAGCCTCGATTTGGACGACCAAGGCCGGGGAAGGGGCCAGCGAGGCGGGGACCGGGGCAGTGTCATCTAGTTTCAGATTTCTGATTGGTGGAATACTTGTCACTGTGGCGACCATTAGTTGCTATGGCAACTATTAGTCGCTGTGGCGGCCATTAGTTGCTATGGTGACTATTAGTTGCCATGGCGACCATTAGTTGCTATGGTGACTATTAGTCGCCATGGCGACCATTAGTTGCTATGGTGACCATTAGTCGCCATGGAGACCATTAGTTGCTATGGTGACTTAGTTGCTATGGTGACTATTAGTCGCTGTGGCAACCATTGGTTGCTAGGTCGAGTATAAACTGCGCGGTCGAGTAATAAATTTGAACACTGAGAGCTGATTACGCATTTCTTGGAATATTGAGGAGCGAAGCCAAGTTGGGGTTGTTAGAACAACCCCACTTATAAGAAATGATTTGGCTTGTCTCACAAAAGCGTCCAGATCTGTGTTTTATGGGTGGGAGGAGAGTCAAAAACAGACCTCCACATTTTAAATTGGCTGATTTTTTGAAAGGGGAATAGCACATTTTTGTGCTGGCTTTGCCGCTGGGAATTTTTTCCTACGTTTCATCATTTTATAGCAAGACAACAATAGAAGCCAATCGAACGCCTGTAGACACTGTCCTGCTCTACGAGTATGCGCTTTAAATAGTGTTAACTTTGTCTTTTGTAATTTGATCCCTGACTCAAATAATGTCAATAAGTCACAATTTGTACGTTGTTCCGTGTGCATGGCGCTAGCTTAGATTGGTTATTCTACATAGTGACTACAGTAAAACATGAAATTCTGCGCATGCGTGTAATTTTGGCGAATCGCAAAGCTCGCATGCATCAAAATAGCACTGCATAAACTATATATGGCAATCTTCAAAAACGTGAAAATTAAGTACAGCAAAATTTCTGAGAGGCAAAACGGCTAAAATAATATGCAGCAGGAATTTTATGTTTTACGGTAAATGACGATAGTGAGTTTAGCGTGTGAGTGCTTCAGTGCAGAATGTCCAACATCTCTTGTGTGTACAGTAGCAATATACCTCTCGCTTATGATTGATGTAGCAGGCTACTGCTGTCTGGGTGACACATAGTCACAAGGTCGTCCGAACAAGTGTACCTCGCAGTATTGTCTCTCTACAGTGTACGCGTCTCATAGCGTAGCTGGAAGCGTAAAATTGTGGGTTTTCAAATTTAAGATGGAAATTGTTTTTGTATGATATGAATTGTCGAGGAAAAGGTAATGAAATTAAATTTAGCGATGTCAGCGCACTGGTCCACATCAGGGAGCAGTGACGGATATTTTAATGCGATGGTAATTTTAATGTGATGACAATTTTACTGAAAATCTTAGAGCTTTGATAATTTTTTATTTTAACGGTATAATACATTTACAAGCGTAATATATGCGTGTTAACTTGTGAATTAAATTTTAGTGTTTTAGTTTAATTGTACATTTGTAAGAGTTCTATGATGAAGTGTGATAGTGTGACATAGCGTTTGTATGGACGATCGACTGTATCAATAGTTCATTATCTACTTTAGGGTTCTGTGTGAGGTTAGAACTGCGGTGTATTGTTTTGTAACTGCCATGTTCAGGTGTATTTTGGGGGGGAATATGAGTGAGCCGACTAGTGTTTGTGAAATACGCTGAAATTTGGCGCATTGTCATTTACCTTATAGTTTGTAATACCTAATAACGTGCATTGCATTTCTGTACACGTCCCTCCCGGTCATAAGCTCTCTTTTTCGTAAGGAAAATTTGTTTTTAAATGAGCGACAAAATATGACACGCATCGAAAAAGGTCAACTCAATTTGTCAAAAATTGGTGAAAAGTCCTAAAAGCTTGCATGACAATATCAATTGGATAATTTCTTTATCAATTTGCAAAGAATCATTAAATTTTCTCTGAACTCCGGGGGATACCCCGGTAGTCTACCGATAAAACTGCACGGTTGATAATATTCAGTTAAAATTTGCTAAAGAATTATTGTCAGGACAATAATTCGCACAAAGATTTCGGTACATTGGGAGCTGATGAGCTCTATGCGTCACGAGCAAACTAATAAATGTCACGCGCAAAGCGCTCGCTTTAAAGTGGTGTCAAATCTCTAGACGTCCTTAGCACACTATGTCCGTCTAATTCTGTGATATTAAATAGAGAAATTCAAAGGAAAATTTTAACCTTTTTCACCATAAGTAGTGATGTAGAAAAAAAAAAGATCAAATCTCGTTTGATTTTTTACGAACGACTATCTGTAACAAAACCTGCAGTTCGATGCAGCCAAAACGATTATGTTGGGACATTTGTACGACAAAAAAACCTTCTGAAAAATTGGTAACACTGATCGCTTCATTATGAAGCATCAACACCAACTGATGCTACTGCAAGAGATATATATCCCTAGATTTAGGCATATTTGAGACAATATAGGTATCTGAGGTTTTACGCAATCGGGAGAGATATCTGGGGACATTGCGTATAAAATGATTAATTTTATAATTAAAGCTGGGTTTTTGCTTAAAATATTATCAAAGTGCAATCGAGGGATATTTTGTCCAAGATACCCAGAACCAAGGGCTATTTCTTTGCTGTTCACTGATTAACGCTTGTCGACCTTGTACAATTAAAGGGCACAACTTTTTTGTGACAGTTAGGCAAAGTTAGGCAGGATGGGGGGGTTGATGGAGACGCTCGTTCAGTTCGTGCACCCGCACTACGTGACGAACGTCCTGCTGGGGATCGTCTTCTACGGACTCAAGACCCTTCCGCCCTTCTGCACGCTCCTCTTTGACGACTGCCACTTGGAGATGGTACGAACCTCTATTATCGCTCACTAGCATTGTAAGCTATCCCACCTTTGTCAAGTTAGATTCACATTCATATTCACATTCGGAATAGCATTCGGACGCAATAGCAATCTATCAATCCAGCTAATATTGATTGACTCAATCACATTCACATTCGGCATAACATTCCATTCCGTCAGTCCAGCAAATATGAATGGCAAAACACACAGACAACACTGAAAAAGCGGTAATTCTTTACGGTTTACCCCAGTGATAACTTTCCCATCTCCAACAACAGGTAGCTAGCTATCTGTGTTCGAGATAGGACTTTTACCATTACAACGCTTGAAAATCGGCTGAAATTGAACTTTGATGGGGGGTACAGGAACAGCATGGGAACGCTCTGGGACGATGTGGGAACGCTCGGAGACTGTGAGAACGGTCGGGGACGGTGTGGGAAGGGTCAGGGACGGTGTGGGAAAGGTCGGGGACGGTGTGGGAAGGGTCGGGGACAGTGTGGGGATGGTGTGGGAAGGGTCGGGGACGGTGTGGGAAGGGTCGGGAACGGTGTGGGAAGGATCGGGGAAGGTGTGGGGATGATGTGGGACGATGTGGAACGACGTTCAGACGCTCGGGGACTAGTGGCGTAGCGTCAAGGGGGGGCGCAAGGGGGGCTTTAGCACCCCCCGTTTGAAAAATTTGGGAGACCGAGGGGGGCTAAATGCCCCTTCAAATGCATTATTTGCCCCCCCTGAGGCTGCCCTTTTTCCTCCATACAATGTTAAATGCTCTGCTGTGCATAGTGTTCCTCACTGTCATATAAAAGGTCGTGTAGCCTAATATGTAGTGTTCTCCGTATAATAGATTTTTATGACAATTTGTCATTTTCATCATTATCATCATCATTTTCGTTAAAATGTTTGCAAAAAGCAGGTAGGTAGGTAGGTTTGGATCGTTTTAGATCGTTGCAGATCATTTCAGATCGTTGCATATCGTTTCCGATCATTTCAGATCGTTTCAGATCGTTTCAGATCGTTGTAGATCGTTTAGGCTCGTTTCAGATCATTTCAGATCGTTGCAGATCATTTCAGATCGTTTCAGATCGTTTTAGATCATTTCAGATCGTTGCAGATCATTGCAGATCATTTCAGATCGTTGAAGATCGTTTGTATTGCCACAACATCATTTAGAACATAAATGCACATAAAACAACTTTTTGTCTAAGTTGTGCATATTAAATGCATGCACTTTGTGCACACGAATATTGTACGTGCGAGCAAATTGTGCGCCTGAGTATATTATGCGTGAGGGAAAATTGTGCGCAGGAAAATTGTCGAGGACCAATGACGTAAATTAAACCCTAACCCTATCTATATATCTAGCTACCTACTTAGCTAGCTGGCTAGCTAGATAGCTGACTAGAGTTGGCTAGATAGACAGTTAGCTAGCTTGCTTGCTTGCTAGCTAGCTAGCGTGCTATCTAACAGCTAGTAAGCTAGATAGCTAGCTAGCTAGGTGGCCAGCTAGCTAGGTAGCTACCTATCTAGCCAGGCTAGCTATATAGCTAGGTAGCTAGCTAGATAGCAATGTAGGTAGAGAGCACTGTAGCTAGCTAAGAAGCTAGCCTGGTAGCTAGATCGCTAGCTAGATATCTCTATCTAGCTAGCTAGCTAGCTCTCTATATCTAACTATCTAGCTAGCTAGATATATCTAGCTAGCTATCTATCCAGGCTATCTATCTAGATAGCTACCTAACCAGCGAGCTAGCTAGCGAGCTAGGTAGGTAGCTATCAATTTAGCTAGCTAGATAGATGGCTAGCTAACACGCTATCTAGTTAGGTAGCTAGCGAGCTAGCGAGCTAGCAATCTATATACCCAACTAGCTAGCTAGGTAAATCCAGATAGCTAGCTATCTAGCCAGATGGCTAGGTAGCCTGGCTAGCTATCTAGGTAGATTGCTTGCTATCTAGACTGCACGCTAGCTAGCTAGATAGGTAGCTATATATCTAGCTGGCTATCTACCTAGCCATCTAGCTAGCTCTAGACAGCACTCTGGCTAGCTAGCTGTCTAGCTAGCTAGCCCCCCTAGCTAGCCCGCTAGCTAGCTAGCCCCCTCACTCAGGGGTCTCCCTAAAAGAGGCCCGAGGGGCTAGGACTTTCATTTTTGGCCCATGGATAGACAGCAGCAGGCTGAACACAACTGTTTTTGTCTTGGCAATGATGTCACCAACGGTCCTGCTTCCGTCTCTCAAACATTTAAATTTTGAAGATTCTATTCCGGAACAGGTTTGTTTCATTTTGTTTCCAGAAAGTGGGGATAACTATAAATTTTTAAGGGGTCCTGACCGCTTGTGACCATTTTATTGCTGTATAGGCAGTATAGAGAAGACCTATTAATGCTAAAAAATTATGTATTTATTAAGTCTGTGTGCCTCTGTCTGCAGAGGGAGTGGGAGTTGCTAACGTTCCTTGGATGCATCATTGTGATGAAGACTCGCAAGTCGCGTAAGTTCCACACCCCTTCCTCCTTTATACTCCCCCGCCCTCCTTTTCTTTTTACTCCCCCCACCCTCCCTGTCCGTTGTACTCCCTTGCCCCATCTGTTCTTTATACAGTTATACTCCCCACCCCCCCCCTGTCATCTATAATCCCTGGCCCCACCTTCAAATCTTCATTTTCCCATTACGTGATTCACTAGCAATTTGACAATAATTACAATGATATTTATCGTCATATCGTCATCATATGACTTCATTTTGTTGTTGTGGTGTTCGTTGGATTGAATAAATATTTGATCAAGTTCCGGTATTTCCTTTGGACATAATAAACACTCTAGAAGGGAATTTGGCTAAAGTTTTGCATTATTTGGAATTGTTTTTAATTTGAAGAATCATTTGCTGAGTTTAGCCATGAAGTTCGATAAATTTTTTAATGGAGCTATAGTTCAGAGACTGATTGGTAAATTAGAGTAGAGATTGGTATTTATGTATGTGTACTTGTCTGACCCTGTGTATGTATGCTTGTCTTGCTCTGTGAATGTGTGTTTGACAGCCTCCTATACAGTCCACGTCCAGACAGCGTGCGTCTGTGCTTGTTCTGCCGTCTGTATGTGTGTGTGTATGTGTGTTTGTGACAGCCTCCTATGCAGTCTACGTCCAGACAGCGTGCATGTTCGCCAAGATGCTGAGTACATTCCTCTTCATGCGTCAGAGCCTAACCTACGGCTGTCTCTATATCCTTGCCTGTCTACGTGAGTACAACCCTAATCCTATCCCTAATCCTAACCTATATCCTTGCCTTTTTGTTTATTCTTGCTTATTTGCGTGAGTATAACTCTAATCCACTAACCTATGTCTTGTGAGTTTAATCCGTGAACCAAATCTTGCCCATCAACTCCAACACCCTTGCCTGTCTTTGTGAATATAACTCTGTAAGAACATTAAGTAAAAATATATTTGATAATGAATATCTAATATGCAGAATAATAAATTTGATAATTACCTTATAGAGTCATATATGCTTTTTAACTGAAATTAATCGATACAAATTTGAATTACTGTGAACCATGCAGCAGTGTGTGTGTATGTATATGACATTGCGTGTGTGTGTGTGTGTGTGTGTGTGAGCAGTGCACTTGGTGTTTGTGCCTGAGCCAGTCTACAAGGGACCGGACTACGTCACTTTCTTCCGGGGACCCAACCTGGAGGTATGTTTGCCTGTCTGTCTGTCTGTTTACATGTTTGAATAACCGATTTTCAAAAAATTGTGTACTTCTTGTTCTGTATATCTGTGTCTACCTGTATGTTTGCTTCTGTGTGTGTCTGCATGTCTGCTTGTATGTGTGTGTATGTGTGCATGTATATGTGCGTGTATGTATACCCAGCATGAGTTGAAGTGCGACAAGCGCATCAACTGGCTCATTGAGTTCTACACGCCCTGGGCCATCTGTATGTGTGCCTGTATATGTGCCCAGCATGAGTTGGAACGCGACAAGCGCATCAACTGGCTCATAGAGTTCTACACGCCCTGGGCGCCGACCTGTGTCAGCTTCTCATCAGCATTCGCTGAACTCTCAGCCAAGTAAGCTCTCACACTCCATAGCTCCTTTATCAGCCTTGTAGACTGCGGAAGCGTGAATTGAGTTGCAGCCCAGAGCTCCCCGGGCATGTCGTAAAAGGCGACTAAAGAGGGAGGAGCTGTTCTTGGCCACTGGCCTCGAGGCACTGAACCGGACTCTTATAGTCTTTATTACAACAACACACAATGCTTAGCTCTGAAATGAAGCAGCACAGTCCAGAATAAAGTGAGGGTACTATTAACACTTACAATGCTTAAGGGATTGACTTTAAATTTAGCATTTGCAACACTAAAGCATTTTTTCACGATGTGATTTAATCCAGGCCATGATGTCATCTTATGCCATTAGCACTTGCCAATTAGTGCCTTTAGCACCGCATTATAGGTATGTGCAGAGGTGTTAATCTCTGATTACAATTCTGACTTTCGATTGAAAAGCTGGGCATGGTGTAGTTATGCCCATCTATAGCGAGTGTGGGCTAACTTGACAACGCTTTGTGTGTGACTGGTACACACATACACTGGACAGTCTCAAGTTTGTGTGAGAGGGTGTGTGTGTGTGTGTGTGTGTATAAGTATATGTGTGTGTATGTATGTGTCTCAGGTACACACTGGACAATCTCAAGTTTGGCAAAATGGACATCGGACGCTTTCCTGACATTGCCAAGAAGTAGGAACACTTGTTACCGCTCTCTGTCTCTGCGTCTCTGTCTCTTTTCATTTTTGTCTGGCTATCTCACAGACTTTAGATTATATTTGATTACTGGATTATTTTCATCTAGTTTGTATAATTAAATAATGTTCAGAGTTAAGGTGTGACCATATTTATAAAATTGAAAACTCTAATGGCACTGTGTAGGAGGGGACACTAACGCTTGAGGCACGCCAGCTTTAACTTTATTCTTTGAAAGTTAGTGTTGGGGGCGTGGCCTGTGGTTTTGATTGATAAAGAGCTGCATATTGCAGCTGTGTTGCAGGTATCTAGATCCTATACTGCCTACAGCCAATCAGAGCGCAGCGTGCTGTGCGCAGGTTTCAGGTTGACACATCGGCCTGGTCCAAGCAGCTGCCGACAGTCGTGCTGTTCCAGGGGGGCAAGGAAACGAGGCGACGACCCATCATTGACAGCAAGGGCAAGGTCAAGCTCAAGTTCATCTTCTGCAAGGTGGGCATTATGTAACAAACTCTCCCATTGGCTGTATATAGTGAATGCTCCCATTTCTGTGTATAGTGAGCTCTTATAATATTGGCTGTGAAAGGCTTGCTGTAGTTGACTGGTGTGTATGGGAGTGCTGGGAGTAAGGTGTGGGGAGGTCACTGGACTACTGTAATGTGCTTTATCTATATTGTACCTTTTGCTCATATAATAAAAAAATAAAATTGTTTTTTAAATGAAATTTGGAAATAAAAATTTCGCACCAAGGCAATGTTTGGTTGTACAGTTGTGTGAACAAAATGTTAATGTGTGCCTTCAGACGCTGCGACGCGATTAGTTGCTTCCTTCTTATTTGTCATTAGTTTCTTTGTTGGGGTAAATCATCCTTAATTGATCAGAATTGAATTTGATTGATCGCTATGTTTGTCTGCCACTCTCTGATTGGACGCTCTGTTAGTTGCACACTCACGGATTGGTTGGCTGGTTGGTTGCTAGGAGACGGTGGAGCGAGACTTTGACTTGGTCGCGCTGCACCACGACTGCAAGCAGTACCCCTTGCACAAGCCTGGCCGCGCCTCGGACAAGAACAAGGAACAGGAACAGGCTGGAGGCAAGAACAAGGAACAAGAGCAGGCTGGGGGCAAGAACAAGGAACAAGAGCAGGCTACGGGCAAGAACAGGGAACAAGAGCAGGCTGGAGGCAAGAAACAGGAGGTGACAGAGAAGATGGCACAGGATGAACTGATGGGAAGCAAGAAGAGGGAACAAGAAGGGACGGAACTGAAGCAGCGCTGTGAGGGGTCTGACGGCAAAAACGGGAAACAAGAGACGGCGTCCAATGAGACGCAGGCGCAGGATGACTCAGCTAATCAGAAGAGTGCGGGCCTTGAGGGACACGTGAAGGCTGAGTGATGCGTGTGGATGAGGGATATTGTGTCTCAGTGTGGACACTCTCTGCTGATGGGAGGAGGGGTGGAAAACTACTGAAGGGGGGTAGGGAAGGGTTCACTAGGGAGTGGAGGGGTAGGGAAGGGTTCACTAGAGAGTGGAGGGGTAGGGAAGGGTCACAAGGAGGCGGAAGTGATTGAAGGTGATGGGAGGCGTGAAGGGAGGGTGGAAGGAGCCATGGGAGATGTGTTGAATAGTGACCATTTGTTTCATATCTCAAGTTGCTAATACTTGCAAGTGCTTGTGTTTGACTGAGCGTACTCTCAACGTTCTCGTATGAGCTGTATTTATTGCCGACAGTGTCAATGTGTGTGGGTGAGTGCTCTCTGACCCAGGGTTGAGCCTGTCGGTAACTTTGTGAAATGTTGATCGATTTTCACAATTATTTGATGACTAGGAAGATTATTAAATTTTAAACTAACTAGGTTTAATGTTTGCCAAAGCCGCATAATAAAGTTGGCCTAATACATTGGAAAAGTCAAAGGATCAAAATCTTTGACTTTTAAACATTAAAAGCTAAATTTACTTAACTTTTAAGTTAATAGTAGCAGTAAGTTTTAACAGTAGGCTATATGCAATTTGTATAAAATTTACTCCTCTTTCCAGTGAAAAAGATAATAAAAGATTTGAAAATCTGTCAAAATTTGGCAAAGTTACAATCATGAGTTGAAAGTCTGCTTTTTTGACTTTTGGCATGGAATTGGACCTATGTTATCAGTTTGTACATTGTTAGTTTCAACCTTCGTTATTATATTTAAATTTGAAATCAACTGTGGAACCGAGGCGGGTTTATGAATCTATGCGGACAAACTTTATAGCTTGCCGGCCGGACGTTGTGTATATTTTCCAGTTTGTGTGGTTTTTTATTCGCAATTGTTCAGCATCGAATGTTCAACAATGTTAATTTATTTTGAATAAAATATCTGTTGCTTCTAACTCAAGCTATTGCCTAAGTTAGATAACTAGATCAATCTAGATTGATCTAAGAAATGATTTTGCATGTACATGTACATATATGTTAACATGTACACAGACATATAAATTATGTTATGATGTCGCAGAATGATAATAATTCTAGGCGCTATTTTCTATCGCCTGGTGCACGCTCAATGCGTGTCTGATATTATATGACTTCATGGTCATGCACGGTGCCGCAGTTGAGGCTTATGCAGAAGGCCGTGAGAGCAGATCCTGCAGACAGTGTGCATAGCGTGGGTGTAGTTGACTGCTCGCAGCGCTTGCCCCGTGCTTGTCCGCTAGCTCGCCTAGGCCCTAGCTGTCAATCATTCGGATCGGCCTGCAGACTATAATATGCCTAAATGGGAATGACTGTAGAAACTTTAACAGGATTGGCACGTACTCTGGCTACATAGACAATGATAGGCTTATCCCATTGTTATACAGGCTAGTCTAGGCTCAGTGCTAAACTATTATAGAATTATATAGTTAACGCTTGAGTGTACAGACTGTTTAGGCATAGGGGCCTAAAGGTAGGCCATTAGGCTACTCCGAACTGTGCGTCGCGATTATACGTTATGCATAGGCCTCTAGGCGTACATACACTCAGGATTAGATAGGCCTCAAGGCTAAAAGGCCTCAAGGAGTACGGCTCTGCGAAATAAAAACTTTGTTCTTTCGTCACATCGCGCGTTGCAAGGACCGAGGACACATGAGTGTGGCCTGAAACGCGACTCCAGGAGTAAACGTAGGCTATAGCTTACACAGAGATGACGCGAGGTAGTCGAGTGACCAAAGTGCCACTATGAATGCTACAGGTCCTACGAGTTCTATGACGACTACGAATGCCGCGGAAGTGCCGATATGAGTGCCGGTATGAGTGCCGCCGGAAATGCGGCAGTGCTAGTGCAGGGGTGGGGAGGGAAGGGTCGCACTCTCACTTCAGCCGCACTCCTCGCACTCCTCGTGAGCTCAAGGTGAGCTTATGTGATATTGTGTTGTGTCTAGTTGTTTGACTGTTTGAAGTTAGGATCGTGTGTACGCCTACTGTAGCCTACTAACGAAGTTCGGCTAAATTGAGTGCTTCGGGCCAGCTAGGAAAAGAACCGCTTTCACGTTTTTATATTAGCCCCGGCGAGGAATAGCCGTCTTTTAGGATCTTGACAAATGTACAATTCGATCTAAAAGACGCCGGCAACTTTTAATGGAAAATTGACCCTGTCTAATTGCAACTGTTAGTTACAACTGCATTATCATATAGGGAAGATCCATCATTGTTAATGGTTTGAGTGTAACAGGACCCAATGACATACGTAGAGTTCCGACCATATTATCGACCAACCCTTGTAATAGTCCGCACTGCCTCACCGCCCCCCGTGACCCCGGCTGACCCCCTCGCGCATGCGCAGTGCGATGACGCTTATCGGCCCGGCGCAGCGCTACGGCAGTCTGCGCTTCTACGGCCTGACAGATTTGCACTGGCTTGTAATCAGGCCGTGCACATGTCAATTATTCTAACTGCTTTGTGGCGAAACTTCCACTAATGGAAAAAATTATCCTAAGTTTTTCTACCATTTTTGAATTATCTAAAATCGCCCCCCCACCCCCCTTCCGCAAAAATTGCTTAAGACTCTCTTATGGCTTATGTTTTGACTGAAAATGACCTTCCAACACGAAGACCTTCTTGGTATATATACCAAGTATAGCTGTACGTATACTGTATTCATACAGAGTGCGGCATAAAAAATATACCCCTAGGAAATTCGCGATAACTTAGTCAAAATGAACATTCTACCACCATGTTTGCAGAGATTGTAGCTAGAACCCACGTGCCTGTGGTTGCATGGTATACATTGTACTATCTCATGTGTGTGGATGGCGTTCAATGGTTCCCTTGAGACGCAGAGCGCTGCGCCACTTTATCGATCATTGATCCCGTTTCATTCTCCTTCTTGTTTTATTGACACTATATTTGATCGTTCTATAGCCTATGGGGAGGACTTTTTTGATCAATTCCGTCAGACGTGTTTGATCAAATCTCAAGCTAAATCTGGTCAACTTGAACATCCACACGAGATCTGAGTGCGACAGTAATTCTATAATACGCTATACATCTATCGTGATTCGTGGATGACGTGGCCTTGCATGGAACAGTGGCGGAGCTATGGGGAGTGCATTGATACAGAGTGCAACGAAGGGCATGAACGATACTTTCAGTAAAAATACAAACTAGTGTCAGATCGTGCTTGGATCTATCCAACATTCCACACTTAGATTTACAAATCAAAAGTCCAATTCTTACTCTTGCCTCGTATTCGTGTTGCGCTCGCCCCCTATCCTGTGCAGGCCGAGGCTAATAGCCCATAGTCTAATTATAATTATTTCTGACCATAATTACATGTACTATGCCTAACCCAAGCATCTCGAGCGCAAAACGCGTTTTACGCAGAATCGAGTTTGTCTCGAACGGGACAAAACACAGCGGGCTTATTTTGTGCATGATTATACATAATGCATTTATAGCTTAAGTATCCGAATCTTACTAGACAAGAATCTAGTAAGGTCTCCCGGACATGACATTAAACTGTGCCTGCCCCTGCTGCCACCATTGGGCAGGACGAAGCGTTGTGGCCGTGTGGTCCAAGTAGCGGTCTTGGATCGCGAGTGCGGCAGTTGCCGATTCGAATCCCGGCCGCAGCAAAGATTCCGAGTCACTTCGTGCACCCTTTGGCAAGGATGGTTTAAATTCGTCAGTCACAAGTGTTCCTACGGTGACTACCAGATACGGTGGAACCCCCACCATTGATCATCAGCTGGTGAAATGGGGCATCACCTTTTCCCCGCAAGGGGCTAACACAACAACAACTAGACAATAATTAGAAAGTGACTGTACTGTGTATAACAACAGTAGGCGCTACATTTTTAGAGAACGATGTGCGCTTGAGAGTGATTCGTCGCTGATTTCGTAATTATAGGCGTATAGGGATATAATACACTGGGTATACATGTAGGCCCGTGTCGCCTGCAGATGCGTGCATGAACGCGTTGTTTTGGTACAGTAATCCGTAGCAGCCTAATAATGTCAGAATTGCATGCAAAATGAAAACTTTGTAACTTCCCCCTTTCCTTCGTGTACTGTAGAGGTCTGCACTATTAGATGAATGCAGCAGCCACTGTTATCAACATACAAAGCTTCATCCAATCGCCTCTTAGAACTCTACTAAATATTGACAGGCCGCAGACTCACTAGTTGTTGGAGACTCGCAGAACTTACGGACGCAAGTGCGTGTCGCGCGAAAGCTATGGGCCTGGGGTATATGGGTATAGGACGTCTTGAGGTGACAAAGAGCCGCTCCCTAACCTTAAGTTCCTAACCATGCTCTCCCCCCTACCCCCAAGCTCCCCCCCCCCCCGGGCCGACAGTGCGTGTCGGAGCGACAGGTCACGCTGTGTAGCTGCGGACATTGCGACAGATTTATGAACGCCTCTGCACCCTTGGGTGGGACACTTGTGTCACTGCCTCTCACCCCTCACATATATACTCTATCACTGCCTCTCACCCCTCACATATATACTCTATCACTGCCTCTCATCCCTCACATATATACTCTATCACTGCCTCTCACCCCTCACAGATATACTCTATCACTGCCTCTCACCCCTCACAGATATACTCTATCACTGCCTCTCACCCCTCACAGATATACTCTAT